>CAJHQP010002296.1:0-89384 GCA_905132765.1 Moricandia arvensis | reverse complement strand
GGAAAATCCACTCGGAATTCTCTTTCTTGAAGAAACCTACCTTTGTGAAACTTGCTTGATCTTTGAAGCAACTCTATAAGTGTTGGACTTAAAAATGAACTTAATTCTCTTGCTTAGGGGTTTGAAATTCACTCTCTTCGATAAGAAGCTTGGGTTTACTTTACCATTGTTTATCATCCTTTCCTAACCCAAGAAACTCTCCCAAACCTTGAACTTTAACCTCTTTTCTATCCACCCATATGTTTGTTTGAGTGAAGGAGTTTGAAAAGAAAGAAGAAGAGTCATTAGGGAGCAAAAAAAAACAAAAGGGGGCTCTAAGTGTTTAAGTGAAGCAAAAACCCCTAGGAAAGAAAGTATAAGCAAAGTGAAAAGAGTGGGGGTAAGAATATAAGAAGAAGAGCCAAAGTATATATGTATATAAAATATGAAAATGAGTAGCTTAAATAAGAGTGATTTAAGTAAGAAAGAGTGGCTTTTGGGTATTTGAGTGAGGGATTGTATGAGTGACATTAAGCAAAAAGGGTAGACTCTGCAATTCATCTTAGGAATGGGTAGAGCAATGAGGATCAAACTTTGTATGCATAAATTGTTCCCCTTCTTAGACAAATTTTGTGTATTGTCATTGCTCCTTGTTTGAGAGTAAGCCACCAAAACTCATAGTCACCTAAACCTAAATGGACCAAACCAAACGAGAGTGATTGATCGTCCCTTTGCAAGACCACACTAGAACTCTAAATGAATGTAAGGAGTTGTTTTGGATTGATTGCTTGAATTCTATTTGGTCTTGGATTCTAGAGTAAAGGTTGAGTTGTGATGACTATGGAGAAGTACATTGATGATTTGTTTGGGTGATGCATCTTGTAACTATTTTGAGGGACCTTACGTTGAATCTTTATCTTGAAGTTTGTGGTTTTGAGTCCCCGCTTTCAAAATTCTCTCTAAATCTTTCTTACTTTGTTCACTTGAGGACAAGTAAGGGAGAAGTGTGGGAGAGTTGATATCTAGCATAATTCATAGTTTTAAACTTGCATCTTGTGTATAAAATGATCATTTGCACTAGTGTTTATGTTCATATAGGTTGCATTGCATTTGCATATTTTTCAGGTTTGGAGAAGTGCAAGTAAAGCTTTGAAGCAAAAAGAGTCATGAAACATTCAAAATGATAAAGAATGGAGTACTTTCGAGTGAGCACCGCCGGAAAATCACCGCCGGTCTAAGCAGGCCGTGGCGAACCGTCGACATCTCCGGGCAGTGCAACATCGCGGACAAGGCCGAGGCATATGGAGGCCGCGGCGATAAGGGGTGGACCGTGGGCATGTCACCGTGGAGTATGGTGAACCGCAGCCAGTGCACGACATAATCGGATAGGGAGAGACCGCAGGCATGGCCGCGGCTAAACGAGGTCGCGATGAGAGGATTATTACCGCGGGCAGTTGCCGCGGGTGAAGACAGGCTGCGGTCGTTGGTCGACAATTTTGGACAGAGAAGTGCCGTGGACGTAACCGAGGCAAATGAAGGCTGCGGCCGGGTGGAGCATACCGCGGGCAAGGGCCGCGAGAGAAGGCCAGGCGCGACGATAGATTTTTAACTCCTTTATTTTGGTTTATTCTGGTTTAATCCTGGTATTGTAATTGAACCAGCTCGACTTTTAGCTTCATATAAATACTTCTAAGATCCAATTTGTGGATTTTATCTTGTTTTCTATCTAATCACAAGACTACTTTGGTGAAACTTTGAGACTTTAATCTATTTCATCTTGTTTCTTGTGTATTAAGAGTTAATCTTGCTTCCTAAGCATGTTTAAACCATAGTTTTAAGGGTTTTCATGAACATTAGTGAGTAGACTCCTATTGGATCTATGGGTTAGGATGATTAGAGTGGTTAGGTGAAGAGTTAAGGTGTTTGGTAGTAGATTTACATGTTTTCTTGCTATTTGAGTGTTCTTAATCACACTAAGCTAGATCTTTAGACATTTTGTGCACCAGAAGTGTTCGATAAAATGTCTGAACCAACTTGAATATGCTTTAGGTTGATTAGACAAAGAGATTTGGTGCTAACATTGCTAGATAGTTAATAGACTTGTTCATAATGCGTGCTTGAATGAATTGAACCAATGAGAATTGATGTTTAGGTCATGATTGCAAATGGGTCTTTGTCTTGAGAAAGAATTAATCTTTAATGGTGATCTAGACTTAGGAAAACTATTGATTGATAATCTTGCCACCTTAACTTGAATTTTGACCAGTTAAACTCAATATACTAACCCCATGGATCCTATCTTTTAGATTGAATCAAGTTCTTAGTTATTGCCTTGTAAATCTTGTTACTATAAACCATTCACTTCACTAAACCTTGATTGTTTAGATTGAGTTAAATGACTTGTATTCTTGGTGATTGAAATCAACTTAGTATGAACTGACTCTTAAGTATTACAACTAGACTTAGGATTAAACTTATCCCTATCAATACTTTAAAGTTTTTTCAGGTCCAACTATGTTTTGGAGCAATGTGGAGATCATAAAGCATTTTAGAGCTTATTGATGAGGTAACTTGTAGCTGTTCAAGAATTCAGCCAGAACCCAGATTCAGTAGAAGTGTTGATTGACACCTCTTCCTTGGTCTCGCTCGACACATGTCGAGTAGACGGCCTCCACTTGATTAAAGATCGATTCAAGCCCAAAATTTCCACATATTACAAGATTGCCCCTGACCGACTTTATACCTAATATTTACATTGTTTGCCTTTGTCTAAATCAAAACACCACTTTTTACATTAACATAATTCATAATTATTTTTAGAAGCTTTTAGTAGTTTTGGAGAGAAGATCAAAGACTTCTTCAAATATTTTGTATTGGAACTGGATTATCTCTTATTTTCTCTATTTATGCAATTCATTCAGTTTATGTCTTTTTTAATTATGCATGAGTAGTTACTTTGTTAGATTTGGGACTTATTAGGGTTTTGATTAATTATTGAAACATTGAACTGCTAAGGTGATTTATTTAGGATCCTTCAAAGAAGTTGATATAACTGCTTGTGTTATAGAGTAGATAACTAGAACCCTGAATTTAGGAGATTTGACAATGGCAAGAGTGGGTTCAAGTCTTGATAATAATTTTGCGGAGCAAAGTTGTTAGGCGCATGCAAGAGCTGGGTTAATTAATATAGTGAACATATCGAATAAGGCAACTTCTTCAAAGAAGTATCGATTGATACTATGCAGTATTGATTGACACTCATTCTGTATATGTATGCGAGAGTTGGATATCTTACTATTGCATTAGAGTTCTAGGACAGTTAATTCATACATTTTTACATCTAGAACTTAAAATTCTGATTGCCTGAAACCATACGCCTAGCTATTTTCCCATATATCTTACAACCTATAATCAACTTGTTTACTGCTTTATCATGTACTTGCCAAGCTTAATCTTGATTCTTACATTTTATTGTGAGCCAAAGCTCCCTATGGATTCGATCCATAAGTACTCAACTGATCTCTTATTGGAGAGAGTTTGAACTAAGATAATTTGATTGACATCAAATTTGGCGCTGTTGCCGGGAGCATTGGATTCGTCATTAGACTTAGTTAAATGATTTTGTTTAAGTTTTCTTTTATTGTTTAGTTGCTTTTATATTTTTTTCTTTCTTGTGTCTTTCAAGTGCATGCCTAACAGAACCAGAATCAACAAAGAAGCTAATCTATTCGAACAGTTAGATCCTACATAACTTAGGTGCAACATCCATAAAGAAATCTAAGAGAATTGATCGACACCTCTACTTCGTTGATCGACACTACTCATAAGAAGGCAGTGATCGCCACTTCTGAAGCATTGATTGACACCGACCTGCGAACGGGAAACATGACCCTGACTCTCGTACTTATTTGAGATGAGCATGGAGACATGCATGACCCGAGGTTATCTATGTTATACAGCAGGTCAGAGACTGGATAATCAAGGGGCTGTAATCCCTGACCCAGAATTAGCTGCTGAAATTGTAGCTGAAACTAATGCTGACGCTGCTTGACCCAGAAGGTTGGCTGATTATAACCGTCCATATCAGTTCTACGCCAACAGATTTGCTATTCGTCCTCTTACCTTTCAGAGGCACAATCTCGAGCTGAAGCCTGCATACCTTACACTTGTGGGACAAACACCTTATCATGGGCTCCCGAATGAACATCTGATTGACCTCTAGAGAGTTTTGAGGATTTAGTGTCTGTAACCAAATCTATTGGAGTCCCTGAGGACTAGCTTCTTTGTAAACTCTTAAGTACTCACTTGCCGAATATGCTTCATATTGGCTTAAAAAGCTACCACCAGGATCTCCTACATCCTGAACTGCTATCAAGAACGCCTTTCTGCGTAATTTCTTTGATGATGCAAGATCTGAAGACTTGAGGAATATATTCACCATTCTTTCTCAGGGTTCTACTAAATCATTCAACAGCTCTTGGATCAGATTCAGGTCATACTAGAGAAATTATCCACACCATTGATTCAATGAGGTACAAATTCTAGGTACCTTCTTCAGAGTCTCGCCCTGGTTTATCAAATGGCTTTAGACACAGCTAGTGAGTGAAATTTCAACACCAAAAATCCAGAAGAAGCTGTGAGACTTATTGAGAATTTGGCGTTTATCAATAGTACCAATACCACTGAATTTGAGAGGAAGAAATCAGCTAAGAGCTTGGATACGAAGAAGATGACTGAAGTTAAGGCAAAGGTGGACAGTTATCATAAACTTCTCAAGAAACATGTAAGATTCGCAGAGGAAGTGGAGGCTGTAGATGTCGATAGTGACAAGGGCGACGAGGAGGAAGTCAATTACGTCAGTGGTGCTTGTTTTATAGGTTTGGGAATCAGAGTGGAAAAAGAAACTTCTATGGAACTCGTTAAAGGAGTAATTACAACCACAGTTCGCAGTACCAAAAACCCTTTAGCAACAACACAAGGAACTATGGAGCCTCTTCTTACCAGAATTCTGCTTCAGCAACTCAGGAGAGCAATTAGAATCCATGATTGATAAAGTTCTTGAGGGATAGCAGAAGTTAGCGGTGGCGTTTAATGGGAAGATTGATGTTGTGTACACTAATTTGAATGATAAGTTTGAAGCACTCAACACCCTTGTTAAGAAGCTAGAGATTCAAGTAGTCCAGACTAGCGATGCTGTAAGAAGACATGAAGCTTTGATTAACGGGAAAAGTGAGGCTGGACAGAAGCACCACTTGAGTGCCATGATATATGATGACTTATGGAAAGGGGTGAAGCATGAGAAGCTCCAAGAAGGGGACTTTCAAGTCAAAAATTCGATGTCATTTTGCAGCACACACTCGTGTTGTTTGACACCAACAGTCGAGCACCAATAGACATCACTTGAAGAATCTGTGGGAGCTTGTGAGACCGAAAAAATCGATCAACACCACACTTATGTCGATCGACACCCAACTATGATGTATCAAGTGTGTCTACCAAGCATCAATGAACAATGTTTGAATGCAACTCAATAGCCATCTCAGACAGCAACGAAGTCAACGGTTGATACCAATCAGCAACCTCTGATGATGCACGGAAGCCTATGATCATTCAACAGGAAACTAATGGACAAACTTTTATTGGAAAGAGGAAGAAGATCAAAATTCCCAAGCATCTAAAGAGAGAGGCGAATGATAAGAAGATGGATTTTGTAACAATAGGGTACTAAGGATCCCTTAAGATATACCATTCGATGAGGGTTATTACACCCTTAGGCTATGGATGCTTTTCAGAAAATGCAGAGATACTGAAGAGGACATCGAGCTTAAGCTTTGAAACAAGATGAAGCAGAGGATTACACTGAAGAAGAAAAGTGACCCAGGAAAGTTTGTGGTTCCATGCATTGTTGCCGGTCATAGTTGTCCACATGCACTATGTGATACAGGTTCTTCAGTAAGCATCATGCGTAGGGCAATGGCTAATTAGCTGAATCTGAAGATATAACCTTCTAGTGACTCACTCATTTTTGCGGATTGCTCTAAGGTAAATTGAGGAGGATTTATCATAAACCTTCAGGTACAAATCGGAAATGCCTTAGTTCCAGTGGATTTTTATGTTGTGGATATTCAGATTGACTAGAACTCTTCTCTACTACTTGGGAGAGTCTTTATGGCTAACGTAAGAGCTATTTGCGACACGCAGCCGAATAAGTTGTGCCTGACACTCATAGAAAAGAATGCTTTCTATAACCCTGTTCAAGTGATCAAGGAGCACACATCCTACACTAAGTTGGGTGAATACCCATGATTTGTGGCTGCGGTTTATTATGATTATGGTGACGAGAATGAAGATGATGATGGACCATTGATCAACACTCAACAAGAATCAGTCGACACTCATGTGATTCCAGAGCTTCTGGTAACGTGTATGAAGTCAACAAAGATCAAGATGGTAATGCCAGAGATAATGATGGGAGGCTTAGAAATATCTCTAAGGATGATATAGCGGAGATTCTTGAGAGTGCTGAAAGTACATGAAGACATTTTCTGACCCTGCCTCATATGAAGGACGCGTGAAGCTGGATTATACTGAATCTTGCTACTGGTACCCACCAGGTTTTATTATGAGAGATCATATTGGAGACATGATAGCTGAAGTTGTTAAAGACTAAGAGAGTATGGTTGATGATTTCTTGCGAAGGATGGATGCAACATATTACCCTCTCAACAACAATATTGGATGATTGAGAAATTGTATGAAAGAACTGGAGCTGAAAGTGGATTACATACATAGTATTATTCAGTAGCAGCAAGAGCATAGGAACAAAGGGGAAGAAACGATCAAAATCTTTGTTGGTACCTGGTTCAAGATGAGTAGAGAAGATGTTGAAACTTGTTTTCAAACAATAACTCACTTACCTCCATACTATCCCAAAACCTCCAAAACGTAAGACTATAGACAAGAGCCTGATACGGAATCAACCAATTAGTAAGTTTTAAATTTGGTTTCTTTTTCATTTATTATTACTTTTTGTGTTTTATTTATTTCAGATAAAAAAGATCCAAGGAAGACAAAGACCACATGAGCAGCGAAAAACATACCGGCCGGTGTCGCTCAATAGTGCATCACAAGTATCGATCACTACTTTACTATGTTGATCGACACTCCTATTAGATGGCATGTACCGTCGTTTTTCCTTGTTAAATTTTTACATTCCTATTTATTTTTCCCACCAATCTTGGACTGTATAACAATAGAGACAATGTTATTTAAGTCTGGGGGAGGTACTACTAACGTTGTGTTTTATCTTGAGTCTTATGATTTTATTTGAGTTTTATAGAGTCAAGAAGGGGATGATGAAATTTTTTCAATTTTTACTTATTTTCTAACCACTCTCTAGCCCTATTCTTAAATTTACTAATTGTAGAGTTTACATGATGGAAATACAAAAAGTGGATCACCACCAAGTAACATCCACACTTGTTGAAAATGTCTAAAGGAACCAAAGCTAATCTCCAACCTAATCAAATTTATATTCTTGTGTTTGGGGCTTGGTGTACACTAGATCGGTTCCTCCCCCACGTCAAGAAGGTAAAAGTGAGTGTGTTTCTGTTTCCCTCTCTTTCTCTCTCTCTCTTTCTCTCTCTCTATCTCTCTCTCTCTCTCTCTCTCTCTCTCTCACATTCGTATCTTAGAAAAGGAAAATATTGAAATGATTTCCTCAGATGTAGAAGGGTAGGAAATTTTCCTATTGTCCCACTATTTTACTTCAATGGGATAATCACACAAAGTTGGAAGTGTGGGGTAGGAAAATTTCTTGTACCCATTATTCTCCTACACTTTCCAAAATTAAAAGAAACAATTGAAAACAGAAGAAAAAGGAAAGAGAAGAAGATTCAGAGAAGACAAGAAGAAGGGGAAAAGGGATCAGAGAACATTGTATGTGTGTTCAGATACTTGCTTGAGTAAGAGTCAATGTGTCCTTTGATCGATATTCCCAAGGTAAGCTTGCACAGTTTTTGTAAGAAATGAGATTAGTAGAGGGGTATTTCAGGCGGTATAAGCTAAGTTGTTGACTAGATGGTATGGTTGCTAAGCCAAGGTAGAGTAGAAAATGTATCTCTAAAGTTGGAATTAATTCGTTGTGTCTTGCAACATTGCAGAGGTGATGGTAGTAATTTTAAAAGACTGTGAGTAATTGTGTTTACAAACCTCTTTCACAGGATTAATCTATGTTTTGCTCGAGGACAAGCAAAATGATAAGTCTGGGGGATTTGAAATAATATCGAATTTACCAGTTTTTAGCCATCGCATAATTCCTATGTAGAGTCTTTATATTATGTCGCAAGTCTATTTTAGAGTCTTTTCAGGTTCAGTTATGTTTTGGAGCAAAATGGAGATTACAGAGTATTTTAGAGCATGTGGATGAGGAAACTCATAGCTATTCAATAAATCAAAAGTCTGAGATTCAGAAGAAGTGTCGATAGCAACTCTTCCTTGGTATCTCTCTTGAAACTCGTGTGAATAGACGGACCCTACTTGATTCAAGACTGACTCAAGCCCAAAAATTCCACATACTAGAAGGTTTCCCGTGGCCAACTTTATACATAATATTTATAGTGTTGCCTTTTTCCAGTGCAAACCACCGCCATACACAGTACCACAATTCATACTTATTCTTAGAATATTTTTAGTAGTTTTGGAGAGAAGATCAAAGACTCTTTCAAATTTTTTGTATTGCACTTCAATATCTCTTACTCTCTCTCTATTTATGCAATTCATCCAGTTTATGTCTTGTTTAATCATGCTTAAGTAATTATATTGTTTGATTTAGGTCTTATTAGGTTTTTGATGAATTATTGAAACATAAAACTGCTAAGGTGATTTAATTAGGATCCTTCATAGCATTGATCTAACTAGTTGTGTTCTTGAGTAGCTAACTAGAACCCTCAACTTAGAATAATTGACAACTGCAAGAGTGGGTTCCACTCCTGATAATAATTCTACTGAACAAGGTTGTTTGGTGCATGTGAGAGCTGGTTTAATTAATCTAGCAAACTTATCGATTAGGGGGTTAGTGCTTGTTTAAAGAAGTATCGATAGACACTCAGTACTATCGATCAACACTCGTTCCGTATTCGCATGCGAGAGCTGGAATACTTGCTTTAAATATCTGATTAGACTAACAGCAAAAGCTGGATATCTTACTATTTCATTCAAGTTTTAGGACAGTTCATTCATACACCCTTAGCCTATATAACTCATAATTCTAATTGCCATAAACCCTACATCTAGTTACTTTCCCATATATCTTGTAACCTATAGTTAACTTGTTTACTGATTTATTATTTATTTGCCAAACTTAATCTTGATTCTTATAGTCTATTTTTTGCCCATGTTCTATGTAGATTTGATCCCTAAATACTATAATTGATATCTTAGTTAAGAGAAGTTGCTCTAGGGTAATTTGAGCTACATCACTTTTATATGGAAAACGACTTCTTTCAGTACTCATTGGTTAATAGATCTCTCGATGTTGAGAGAGATCCTTTTTAGGCCTTGAGAAGATAGCAAAGAAATATTAGGGCCTGAAGTATCTTATATGTGATGTGATCATGTACCAATTAACTAAGGGAGATGATGAGGTCATGGACAAATCAACTAATGAAGATGCCATTCCCATCCCTGAAAGTCCTATGACTCAATCCAGATCAAATAAGCTCAAGGAAACTATTGGAGGATTGCTTAAAATGACTTGGAAGCAAGAATAATTTCTTGGTCGAAGCATGATCAACCAAGACACGCTTACCACCATTCAAGCTACTTTATCATCAATCTGATCATCAACTAGTGTGCTCTTTTTCCCAATATTTAGTTTTGTTCCATTGGGTTTTCTAAAGGTAGGTTTTTACCAAGGTCTTGGATTAGCTTCACAAATCTCCTATTTGATGTATATCGGATATGCATGTTATGTATGCATATTGGACCGACCACATTATATAATTTATGTTATTTTTTACTACGGTTTTTATGTTATTATTTTGAAACCAAGGGAGTGTATTCCCTTTTGTTTTTTTTTCCGGTTCCATGAGCTTGTATTTGTACAAGACTCATCCTATATATATTTCCGGAAACCCTACTCTATGGAAAGTCATCGTTTTCACCTAAACCTTTTGTATTCTCTCTTCTTCTTGCTTTGTCGAGTAGTAGATCTTGCGGGTGTGTAATATCCTACGACTAAGGGCTCCAGTTTGGTGTGTCATATCCGATCTAGTGCCTAGGAGTATCAAGGAACCTTTCCATAGCCTCTTGTGTCACCACTCGATCCACATACCTGGATAAACTTGATTCCTTGATTCGTTTATTAAAAGATCTATCCCATACCATCCAGAGAAGCATCCTAGGAGCGTGTTAAGTGGTATCAGCTACTCTGGAAGGGTAGTTCTCGTTTTGCTTTGTTGTTTTCAATTGATCTTTTCATATTCTTATATAAACCATTGATAGAATCTCGTTTTGTCGTGTTTTGACATTTGATCTATTCATCCTTGTGTTTGACCGATCTGAGTGTTTGAGCTGCAAAACTGATAGAACTAAGTGTTTGTTCATAGATCTGACCTTGATCTGTTCATCTACTCATTTAGTTGTGACTGAACCTTTGTTTCTTTTAGTTTATCAATTGATCTGTTCTTAAACTTGTTCTGAATTGATAGATCCCTGTTTGTATTGTTGGAAGTTGATCGATTTACAAGTTATAATCTCAGTTCTTTGAAAAACTTTTTGAATCCTTGTTGTGTACGTTACTTTTTTAGTTTATTCAAAATTTGATAGGTTGTTGTGTTTTGATATACCTTTTTCAGAAGATAGAGAAGTTACTATATCTCGTTTTTTTGGAGGACTAAACCGTGAGATACAAGACAATGTTGAGAAGCAGCACAATGTGGAAATAGAGGAAATGCTACACAAAGCCATCCTGGTGGAAAAACAACTCAAAAGGAAGGTACAAACTCGTCCAAGCTATGGAGCAGGAATGTTTCAAAGTTCTAAGGATGAGAAGCCAAACTACTAGAAGGAGAGTAAACCATACCAAAAAGAAGAAGTTAAGCCAAGTAGTGTAAGATAAAGGGAAGGCTGAGGTTACTAGTTCCAGAGCTTGATATGTTAAGTGTTTCAAGTGTCAAGGAAGGGGGTATTATACCAATGAGTGCACCAGCAAGATGGTTATGATTCTTCTTGAGAATGGAGAATATAAGTCTGAGGACTATAGATCCGAGTCTGATCATGAGCAGTCCAAAGAACAATATGAAGAAGAACCAGTGAAAGGAAGACTATTGGTGGGAAGGAGACTTCTGAATCTAGAAACTAAGACTGAGGAACTTGAGAAGCGTAAGAACTTTTTCTATACAAGGTGTCTAGTGCAAGGAAAGGTATGTAGCCTCATTATGTATAGTGGAAGCTGTATTAACGTTGCTAGTGAGACCATGGTGAAGAAACTAAGCATAAAGGTTCACAAACACCCAAAGCCTTATCGGTTGTAATGGATTAATGAAGAGGGTGAGACGAAGGTTTCTACTCAAGTTATGGTGCCTATAGCCATTGGTAGATATGAGGATGACGTCTTGTGTGATGTGTTACCAATGGAAGCTAGTCACATTCTTATTGGAAGGCCAAGGCAATCAGACATACATGTGATACATGATGGCTATACAAAGAAGAATTCCTTTAAGTTTAAAGGGAAGAAAACTGTCTTGGTACCTTTAACTTCTAAGGAGGTCAAAAAGAAGAAAGAGACCGACCTCAAACATGATTAAAACAAACCGCATAACTTCTATGCCCAACATGGAGAAATCAAAAGAACTATTTACTCTCAAAACCTTTTCTGTTACTTGTTTTTAAGGAATCTCTACTAACTATCACTGATCTTCCACTGGCATATCAAAGCGAATTTTTTTTTTTACAGGAGTTTGAAGATGTGTTCCCAGATGATAGTCCTACTGGGTTACCACCCATACGTGGGATTGAGCATCAAATTGAATTTGTTCATGGATCAACACTTCCATACCGTCCAGCATATAGAACTAATCCGGTTGAGACCAAGGAGTTGCAAAGAAAAGTGGAGGAGCTAATGGAAAAGGTCATATCTGTGAGAGCTTGAGCCAATGTGCTGTTCCAATACTTCTCGTACCTAAGAAGGGTGGTAAATGACGCATGTGTGTTGATTGTAGAGCAATCAACAACATAACATTGAAGTATCGTCACCCTATTCCTAGATTAGAAGACATGCTTGATGAACTACATGTCTCATGCATTTTCTCTAAGATTGATTCAAAAAGTGGATACCATCAAACTAGGATGAAGGAAGGTGATGAATGGAAAACTGCATTTAAAACTAAGCATGGACTATATGAATGATTAGTCATGCCATTCGGATTGACAAATGCACCTAGTACATTCATGAGCTTGATGAATCCTGTGCTTAGATAATTCATTGGCATCTTTGATGTAGTGTATTTTGATGACATTCTAGTTTTCAGCAAGTGCATTGATGATCATATAGAGCATCTTTGGTCTGTTCTTGATGTTTTAAGAAAAAAAAAGCTCTATGCAAATCTGAAGAAGTGTACTTTTTGTACAGATAACTTGGTCTTTTTAGGCTTTGTTGTAAGTGCAGATGGAGTGAAGGTGGACGGGGAGAAAATCAAAGCTATCAAGGATTGGCCGAGTCCAACCACAGTAGGAGAACTGAGGAGTTTTCATGGACTTCATGGCTTCTATAAGCGTTTTGTGAAGGACTTCAGTACTATAGCAGCTCTTCTGACTGAAGTGGTTAAGAAAGATGTTGGATTCAAGTGGGGAGACACACAACAAACTGCTTTCGAAAACCTTAAAGAGAAGCTAACTTAATCTCCTCTTTTCATACTTCCTGACTTTTCTAAGACATTTGAAATTGAATGTGATGCTTAGGAATTGGTATTGGTGCCGTATTGATGCAGGATAGGAGACCCATTGCATACTTTAGTGAGAAGCTTGGAGGAGCTACACTCAACTATGCAACGTATGATAAAGAATTATATTCTTTGGTGAGGGCTTTACAAACGTGGCAACATTACCTTTGGCCCAAGGAATTTGTCATACACACAGACCATGAATCACTCAAGTACCTAAAGGGAAAGAGCAAGCTCCGTAAGAGACGCCAAGTGGGTGGAGTTCATTGAGACATTTCCTTATTTCATCAAGTACAAACAACGTAAGGAAAACATAGTTGCTGATGCACTATCCAGAGGGTATGTTCTCTTAAACACTCTTGATGTTAAGTTGTTAGGATTTGAACAACTTAAGGGTATGTATGAAACTGATAAAGATTTTAATGATGCATACAAATCTTGTTAGAAGTTTGCTGCTGGACATTACTTTAGGCAGGATGGTTTCTTGTTCTATGACAATCCTTTGTGCGTACCTAATTGTTCTTTGAGAGACTTGTTTGTCATGAAATCCCATGGATAAAGTCTTATGGGACATTTTGGAATTTCCAAGACTCTTGAAGTTTTGCAGAATCACTTCTTATGGCCGCACATGAAAAGAGAGTGGACATAATCTTTGAGAGATGTGCAACTTGGTAATCACTTCTAAGGTTCAGTCTCACGTTTTTTCTACCCCTTTACCCATCCCTTATCATCATTGGAATGGTATCTCTATGGACTTCATTGTAGGGTTGCAAAGGACTAGAACTGGAAAGGACTTCATCTTTGTTGTTGTTGATAGGTTCTCCAAAATGGCACATTTCATAGCTTGTCATAAGACTGATGATGAATTGCAAGTTTCCAACTTGTTCTTTAAATAGATAGTTTGTTTGCATGGAATGCCTAGGACCATAGTTTAAGATAGAGATGCGAAGTTCCTTAGTTATTTCTGGAAAACTCTATGGTCTAAACGTGGAACTAAGCTATTGTTTTCTACTACTTGTCATCCTCAAACTAATGGCCAGACTGAAGTAGTTTATAGAAATCGAGGTAGACTCTTTTGTGAATTCATCAAAAGAACTTTTTTAAATCATGGGAAGACTACTTGCCTCATTGCAATTTTGAATATAACCATGTTATGCATTCTACTTCTAAGTTTTCTCCATTTGAAATTGTATATGGGTTCAGTCCCACTTATCCTTTGTATCTAATGCATTTACCACAGTGTAAAAAAGATATTTTCGATGGCAAGAAGAAAGTTGAGGTGGGCAAACAGATCCATGAGTAAGGAAGGCGTAACCTTGAAGAGAAAACCAAGCAGTATGTCAAACATGATAACAAAGGAAAGCGTGGGAAGGTGTTTGAAGTAGGTGATCAAGTATGGGTTCACCTAAGGAAATAAATATTTCCAAATGAGAGGAAATCCAAACTGATGCTGCGGGTTGATGGACTTTTTGAGGTCATAAAGAAGATCAGAAACAATGCCTACAATGAGAAGAAGAAAGCAGCTCCATCTTTGAGGAGGGAGAAGAAAGAGGAAGTCAAAGCAAAATTGGACAGTGTTCAGAAATTTCTCAAGAAGCAAGAAATGAAAGCCCTAGAAGAAGAAGATGAAGAAGAGAATGTGAATTTTGTTGGTGGATACGGTTATCAGAGACCAGGAAATCCACGTTACAACAGGAACTCCTATGGTGGCAACAGAAGTAACTACAATCAGAATCCGCAGCAGCAGAGGCCTCATGAGGGCAGGTTGGAAGCCATGGTTAATAGGATACTGGAGCAGTAGCAGCAGCAGCAGCAGATGACTGTGAACTTCAATGGGAAGATAGATTTTCTGTACACCAACCTCAACACCAAGTTTGAGAACCTCAACACTGATGTCAAAAAGGTTGAGAATCAAGTGGTCCAAAAAAGTGAGGTCATTCAGAGACATAAATCCTTGATTAAAGAGAAAGGGGAAGCTAGTTAGAAGCACCACTTCAATGCATTGATGGGGGAAGACTTTTGGCAAGAGGTGAAGAGAGAACATTTACAAGAAGGAAATTTTCGTGTAGAAAGTGCCATGTCTTTCAGCAGGTCGCATTGGTGTCGATCAACGCCCGAGTAGGACCATCGATCAATGGAAGCTGCAGAATATGTTGCGTCGTGTGAATCCTCTAATGTCAATCAACGGCGAGAAGCAAGCATCGATCGGCAGTCCTCAACAACATAACCGATTCGGTTACCAAGTCTGAGTGCCAGTTTATTTGTTAGACATTCGAGGATGGAGAATCAGGAACATAATGCCAATACACTTGATCCCATGACTACAAAAATACACTCTAGAAGGAAGCAGAAGATTTCCAAACATAATTGTAGAGAAGTAACTGACAAAGAGATGGATGACTTTGCCAAAAGAGTTTTTAAAATTTCTTTAGATACTCCTTTTGATGAAGCATATTATACTCACATATTATGGATGTTTTTCAGGGAATCCATGGAAACAGAAATCGACATAGAGCGCATGTTCAATGACCTCGGAGAGAGGATGAAGCAGATGACTACTCTCAAGAAAAAAGTGACATTGGGCAATTTGTGATCCCATGTTTTGTAGCAGTGTCAAGATTGATTGTAGCAGTGTCAATGATTCATTTAAAAAAGATTAATAAATGATAGAAAGATAGAAGAAATGGATCACAGAAGACTGCATGTGTGTTCAGAACCTTGCTTGAGTAAGAGTCCATATGTACTCTGATAGATACTCCCAAAGTAAAGTGTGCATTTTTTATATTTAAGAAATTAGGTTAGTAGAGGGACGAGCCAGACAAGATTAGCTAAGTTTCAGGGATAATGGATTTGGTTGCTAAGCTAGGATATCATATAGAAATTTAGGCTAGCACTTATTTGATGTGGCGGCTTGCAACATAGTAAGGGTGATAGTAGTAATTTACAGATTTCTGAGTCCCTGCATTTTCAAACCTTTTTTGATATAGATATTGTTTGCTTGAGGACAAGCAAAATGATAATTTTGGGAGAGTTCATATAAACTATGGATTTTACCCTTTTTACCCATAATATATGTGCTTTTTAGGAATTATTATATGTGTTTGGAGTCTATCTTAGGCTACTTTCAGGCCTATGTATGTTTTGGAGCAATGTAGAAGTTATGGAGTATTTTAAGGCTTTATGATGAATAAACTCGTACGTGCTGAAGAATCAGAAGACGGAGTTGATATTTACGAAGAGTGTCGATTTACAACTCTGTTTTTATCGATCAAGAGTGAAGCGCGAGATGGCCCGAGTTGTTGTGACCGACTGAAAACCCATACGTTCCACATATTAGAAGATTACCTCTGGCTGACTTCATATCTAGTATTTAGGTGTTTTCCATTGCTTGGGGAACACACCACCATTTTCATTACTTTTCATAACTTATTCTATATTCGAAGCTTAAAGTTTGATTTGGAGAGAAGATCCAAGACTCCTTCAAATATTTGTATAGGAAAATCCATTGTTTCTTATTATTTATTTATTTCACGATTTCTATTCAGTTTATTATCATGCTTTGCTTGGTCAAGTCCGAGTAGTTCTCTTTTTAGATTTAGGGTTAATTAGGGTTTTGAAGAATTAGGAAAACTATAGAATTACCAAGGTGATTGAGATATACATCAATTGAATTGCTATTAATGCTTGTGTTTAGAGTAGCTAACTAGAACTCTGATCTTAAAATTGTAGACAACTACAACAGTCCTCACCTAAACTAATTCTTTTGAGCTAGGTTGCTAGATACGTGCGACAGCTGGTCTATGAACTTAGTGAACCAATCGAGTAGAAGTGGGAGAATAGACAAAATATGGTGTGAATGAGTGTATGTGAGAGTTTGGTTGAGAGAAAACAAGAGAATAGTTGAGAGACAAGAGTATGAGGCAGAATTACCTAGAATGAGAGAATAAGAGATTTTAGTGAGATTGAGAGAGTCTGTGAGTGTCAGGTCGTGTGACGAAAAATTAAGAGACTTGAGAGAGTATATGAGTATATGAACCAGATAATAGGACAATTGATGAAGGAGAGAGTTAATAGGACAATTGATGAAGGAGAGAGTTAATAGGACAATTGATGAAGGAGAGAGTTAACGCTCACTTCAGAGATTATGACAGATTGTAGAGAGTTTAAGAGAGGATCATGAGAGTGTTTATGAGAACAAAGAAACCATAGTATAAGATAGATTGAAATGGGACCAGAGAATGGTGAAGAAGAAAGGGAAACTCCCCCATTCAGCTTATCAATTTCGTGATACATGGTCTTAGCTTTATCGCCAAACATAACAACAAACCAAGACATTAAAGTAACAATATCTTGTGGTTTCCTAACCAATTATTATCTTAGGAAAACAATACACAACTAATTTTGTGGGAAATCAGAAGGGGCAAGACATGTGACTTCTGTCCAACATTCAAATTCAATTCGGTTCCTTTTGCTCCAACAACTGCATTTCATACTTACGGAAGTTCTGGTCGAATTTATGTCCCTACCTTTGCACCAACATGATCATGATACTTATGCACAATATTCTCACCAATGTTACCTTTACCCGGACTTTGCATGGAGCTTATATGGTCTATTCAAGGCTAACCCGGGTTTTGCACATCCTTGATATTTCTTGTGAAAACCTTGTGCATTATTTATTTTGCCCTAAATTTCCACAAGAGATGACAGCGTGTAGGTTAAGGTATATATTAATGCCGACAATCTATTAAATTAACCCTATAAAGTACTCTTGGCAAGATAGGTGTAATTGTAGTACTTAGGGATCGAATTCACAAAGAGCGGGGGCACAAAATAGAATTCTGAGTTCTAAAGGTTAAGCTAGGCAAACTATAAATAAGAGTTTTGTGTTAAGGTTTTATTCAAAAAAGGAAATTATCTAAATAAGTGAACTGATTCAAATAAGGAAAAGATAGATCTAGGGTTTCAGGTAAGCGAATTATAGTTGATAGGATGAATGGAATTATGAATATGCAAGGACCATAATCACAATCTGACCCCTCTCGTTCAAACTCTCGTATGCGAACAGAGGACTCAACTGTCGATCGACGAAAATGCCTAGTGTCGATCGATGTTTATCAGATATGAAGGTCGTTCGCTAGGTAAATTAAACCAGCTCTTGCATGCATCAAATAACCTAACTAAACGGAATCAATTCATGCATAGAACCTACTTTCGTAGTTGTCTATGTCCTAGGTTCACGTTTCTAGTTAGCTACTCTATAACACGAGAATTAAACACATTCCAAAAATGGATATCTCTTCATCCTAACAATCCTATTTCGGGCAATTCATCAATTCCATAATGAACCCTAAATCTAACAAGAGAATCACTCAGACATAATCATAGAAAGCATAATAGAATGAATAATAAAATGCATAAAATAGATAATGAGGTTTCAATACAAATCTATAAAGGAGTTCAGATCTTCTCCCAAAACTACGAAGAAAACTAAATCTGTAAATAATACTTTGCCATGGAAACTTTGTGTGTCTTTTCCTAAACAAGGGCAAGTCCCTTATAAACTATGTCAAAAATCGTCTAGGGGCATTCTTGTAAACCGCTGATGCTTTTACCTATTTTGAACTATTAAAGTTTTCAATTTTGAGTCAAAAAGGGGATTATGATTAGAACTTATTAATTGACAAACCTTACTTTAGCACCATTCTTAGACATGTTGATTGAAGAGATTACTAGAGATGCCAAAGTGGATCATCTTGCCATTAGATCACACTTACTAAGAAATTATGAAGGAACCAAAGCTGATCTCCAACCTAATACTAACTACTTTTCTTGCTTTGGGGCTTTGTATACATTATATCGGATTCTTTCTGTAAGTTTGTAAGGTACTAAACTGTTATTTCTTATTTTCTTTCTCTCTTTCTCTTCTGAATCTATAATAGAAAAGATTGAGATGATTTCCTGACATGCAGAGGGGTAGGTACATTACCGATGACCCACTATTCTAATTGAAACGAATGATCACACATTGTTCGAAGCGAGGGTTAGGTAAATTACCGATGACCCCATTATTCGCCTATAACTTTGTATTAAACAAGTTGATAATGAGATGGCAAGATGGACTGTATTATCATTGTCCATTTAATTTGAGATTTAAAAGATTTTGAGAGAAAAGAGGAAAGGGATCATGAAAGGCTTTATACCTATACATGCAGGTTTGCAGGAGCTGAGTACATGTGTCTTTTGATCGATACTCCCAAGGTAAAGCTTGCCCTTTATTTTATGCAAAGAAATGAGATCAATAGAGGGGTAAGTCAGATTAGTATTTGTTGAGTTGCTGATAGAACATATTTGGTTGTTATACTAGGATAAGCCATATAAAGTTTCTCTTTGATTAGAACTATTTGATGTGGTTGTTATGTAGTAGGGTGATAGTTATACTTATGTATTATGTGAGTCCCCGCTTTTCAAACCTCTTTCAGAGGCTACCCTTGTTTTACTTGAGGACAAGCAAAATATTAAGTCTGGGGGAGGCTATATACATTGTTATTTATGAGTTTAAGATTATCATTTGGACCTTATTTGGAGTCCGCTATGTATGTCAAGACTGTGTTTTAGAGTCTTTTCAGGTTAAAGTACATTTTGGAGCATGATGGAGATGATGGACCTTGCTAAAGCATTCAGAGAAGATATTCAGTAGTAGTTCGCAATCAGCTAAGTCAGAGTAGAGGTCAAGCGTGATCATTGATCAACGGTGCACACTTGCTGTCGATCGACGGTCTACTCGCAGAGTCATTGGCCGATTTCAAGCCTAAGCCCATACAATTTACCAGAATGCCCTTGGATGAGTTTTGACATAGTTTATAAGGGACTTGCCATTGTTTAGGAAAAGACACATAGAGTTTTCATAGCAAAGTATTATTTACGGCTTTTAGTTTTCTTAGTAGTTTTGGGATAAGATCTTGACTCCTTCAGAGATTTGTATTGAAACCCCATTATCTATTTTATTATTCAGTTTATCCTGCTTTCTATGATTATGTTTGAGTAATTCTCTTGTTAGATTTAGGGTTTATTATGGGATTGATGAATTAGCCCGAAATAGGATTGCTAGGATATCCATCTTTGGAATGCGTTTAATGCTTGTGTTATAGAGTATCTAACTAGAAACTTGAACCTAGGACATAGACAACTACGAAGTAGGTTCTATGCATGAATTGATTCCATTAAGTTATGTTATTTGATACATGCGAGAGCTGGTTTAATTAACCTAGCGAACGAACTTCATGTCTGATAACCATCAATCGACACTAAGCCTTTGCCGTCGATCGACGGTCGACTCCTCTGTTCGCATACAAGAGTTTGAACGAGAGGAGGTTAGATTGTGATTAAGGTCCTTGCATATTCATCATATCCACTATAATTTGCTTGCCTGAAACCCTAGATAAATCTTTTCCTTATTTGAATCAGTTAACTTATTTAGATAATTTTCTTTTTGGAATAAAACCCTCACACAGAACTCTTACTTATAGTTTGCCTAGCTTAATCTTTGGAACTTAGAAGTCTATTTTGTGCCCGGCTCTCCGTGAATTAGATTTCTAAGTACTACAATTAGACCTATCTTGGCAAGAGTAATTCATAGGGTTAATTTGATAGATTTCCTGCATTAATATATACCTTAACCCGCACGCTGTCATCTCTCGTGCAAATTTAGTGCAAAATAAATAATGCACAAGGTTTTCACAAGAAATATCAAAAATGTGCAAAAAACTCTGGTTAGGCTTGGATAGGACAAAGAAGCTCCGTGCAAAGTCAGGATCAAGGTAACATTGGTGACAATATTGTGCATATGTATCATGATCATGTTGGTGCGAAGGTAGGGACATAAATTAGACCAGAACTTCCGTAAGTATGAAATGCAGTTGTTGGAAGCAAAAGGAACCGAATTGAATTTTAATGTTGGACAGAAGTCACATGTCTTACTAAAGCCAAGAAGCTGTTGTGCCGGTTACTATCAGCCATTTTGGACGTTCTGATTGCTTTGCCCCTTCTGATTTCCCACAAAATTAGTTGTATATTGTTTTCCTAAGATGATAATTGGTTAGGAAACCACAAGATATTGTTGGTTTAATGTCTAGGTTTGTTGTTATCTTTGGCAATAAAGCCAAGACCATGTATCACGAAATTGATAAGCTAAATGGGGGAGTTCCCCTTTCTTCTTCACCATTCTCTGATCCCATTTCAAGCTCTCTTATACTATGGTTTCTCTATTCTCACATACACTCTCATGATTCTCTCTTAAACTCTCTAAAGTGAGCGTTAACTCTCCCGTCCATCAATTCTCCTATTCTCTGGTTCATATAATCTCTCAAGTCTCTTACTCTTTCGTCACACGACCTCACACTATCAGACTCTCTCAATCGCACTAAAATCTCATAGTCTCCAATTCTAAACATTTCTGCCTCATACTCTTATCTGTCAACTTTTCTCTTGTTTTCTCTCAACCAAACTCTCACATACACTCATTCACACCATATTTTGTCTATTATCCCACTCCTACTCGGTTTGTTCGCTAATTTCATAGACCATATGTTGCACGTATCTAGCAACCTAGCTCAAAAGAATCAGTTCAGGCGAGGACCTACTGTCGTAGCTGTCTACAATTTTAAGATCAGGGTTCTAGTTAGCTACTCTAAACACAAGCATTATAGCAATTCAATTTATGTATATCTCTATCTCCTTAGTAATTCTATAGCTTTAGTAATTCTTCATATCCCTAATTAACCCTAAATCTAAAAAGAGAACTACTCGGACTTGACCAAGCAAAGCATGATAAAAAAATGAATAGAAATCGTGAAATACATAAGTAATAAGAAACAATGGATTTCCAATACAAATATTTGATGGAGTCTTGGATCTTCTCTCCAAATCAAACTAAAAGTTTCGAATATAGCATAAGTTATGAAAAGTAATGAAGGTGGTGGTGTGTTCCCCAAACAATGGAAAACACCTAAATACCAGATATAAAGTCAGTCAGAGGTAATCTTGTAATATGTGGAACTTATGGGCTTTCAGTCAGTCACAACAACTCGGCCCATCTCGCGCTTCGCTGTCTATCGATGAAAAAAGAGTGTTGTCGATCTCCATTTTTCGTAAATATCAACTCTGACTTGTGATTCTTCAGCACCTACAAGTTTATTCTTCATACAGCCTTAAAATACTCCATAACCTCTACATTGCTCCAAAACATACATGGACCTGAAAATAGCCTAAAATAGACTCCAAACACATATAATAGTTCTTAAAAAGCACATATATTATGGGTAAAAACGGATAAAATTCATAGTATATATGAACTCTCCCAAACTTATCCTTTTGCTTCTCCTCAACCAAAGAATATCTCTATCTAAAAAAGGCTTGAAAATGCAAGGACTCAGAAATCTGTAACTTACTACTATCACCCTTAATATGTTGCAAGCCACGTCAAATAAGTGGTAGCCTAAATTTCTATATGATATCCTAGCTTAGAAACCAAATCCATTCTCCCTGAAACTTAGCTAATATTGTCTGAATCGTCCTTCTACTAACCTTATTTTTAAATATAAAAAGTGCAGACTTTACTTTGGGAATATCAATCAGAGTACATATGGAGTCTTACTCAAGCAAGTTTCTGAACACACATGCAGTCCTCTGTGATCCATTTCTTCCCTCTTTCTCTCATATATGAGTTTTTTTAATGAATCATTGACACTGCTACAATCAATCTTTTTTCTTTTCTTTATTTTTTTATTTTTGACAAAGTGTAGGCGAATAGTGAGGTCTTCTAATGTGTGATCAGAAAGTGTGGATATGACTGACAAGTGATCCACTTTGGTATCTCTAGTATATTGTGCAGTCAGTAAATCTAAGAATTGTGCTATATAGAGTGGTTAGATAATAAGTAAAAAATTTAAACGATCATTATCCCCTCCTGAACTCTATAAAACTTTTAATAAAAACCATACATATAAAATTCAAAATAAAACACAATATCAGTAAACTTTCCCCAGACTTAAACAAAATGGTTCCCAGTGTTATTAGCCTCATATTGGTGGGAAAAAATTAAAAGTACGAATTTTAACAAGGAAAATGGTATACATCGATCGGCAGTGATTAAGTGCTGGTCGATGCTCTGTGCAGACTCGTCTTCCTCGGTTCTTTTTTTTTTCTTTTTTGACCTAAAATAAAATGAACACGAAAAATCAATAAAATTAAAAATAGAAACCAAATTAAAACTTACTAAATGGGTTGCCTCCAATCAAGCACTTGTTTATAGTTTATAGCTTGACGTTTGGATGCTTTGGATTAGTAAGGAGGTAAAGGAAAACTTGTAGGAAAAAAGTATCCACATCTTCTTTGCTCATATCGAACCATTTGCCTACAAAGCTTTTGATGGCTTCTTCACCTCTGGTTATGTGCTCTTGCTGTCTTTGGATAATATCAAGTGGGTACTCCAATTTTCGTTGTAGCTCATCGATACATCGGTTGATCCATCCAATGTTGTTATTGAGAAGGTAGTACATTGCATCAGTCTTCTTGCGGAACTCATCAAGCATCTACTCTTGAGATCAGTAGATGTCAGATGTTCATCTCTTCAATTTGTTCTCTCTTATAGATCCCATGGGCTGGCCAGATTGGGTTTTATGTCTTAAGATGTTCCTCATACTGTGGTAGACTTATGTAGAGTTTTCCTGTGTCATGAGTCATCTCTAGAATATCTGCTATGTCTTCTTTGGAAACATTGATGATCCTTCCATATTTAGCATGTGCACGCCTCAATTGATCTTTGATATCTCTAAATTCATCTGGTTAAAGGATACTTTATTTTTGTCTGGATCTTCTGTATCGAGGATGGGTGGATGATGGTGCAGTGTAGAAACGTCCGGTTTGTGGAATTTGCGAAGTGTCAATGGATGGTGGGTTCTAGTTATCGATTGATGCCTCGTGATCTTCCTTATACTCATATGTATTGATTGTTTACTTAGGTGGAAGTGTGTTTTCAATCAAGAATGAATTTCGATATTAACTGTCGATCGATACCTCAGGTTGGGTGTTGATCGATGCTTCACCGTCAGATTCGTGCTCTGGGCCAGAATCAGAATAGCAAATATCTACTTGCCCTGGATCATCTTCTATCTCAATCTATGATGTGTTTCCCTTGATAACCTTGACAGGGTCATAGAAATCGGTCTCGCTGATTAGTGAACGATATAACATGTCCGTGTTCATGTCGCAAACAACTCCTCCAATAGCCATGAAAGCTCTCCGAAGTAGCAAAGAAGAATTTCAGTCTATCTGGATATACATAATGTGAAAATCAACTAGGACTGGGGAATTGCTGATCGGAACCTTAAGGTTTCTGAGAATCCCTCTTGAATTTACCTTAGAGAAATCTACAAAGTGAATGAATCGCTTGAAGGCTCTATCTTTAGACTTAGTTGCTCAGCCATAGATCTTGGCATGATGCTTACTGAAGAACCTGTGTTCTAGAGGGCATTAGGGTACCACGAACTTCCCAGGATCACTCTTCTTCTTCACTGCAATCCTTTGCTTTAGCTTCTCCCGTGATCTGATGGAACATACGCTCAATGTCTTCTATTGTTTTCCTACTTTCTCTGAAAAACATCCAGAGTTTATGGATCCAATAAAAATCATTGAATCGCATGTCCACTGGGATCCTCATCATTCTCTTGGTGAAATTATTTATCTCTTTAGATGCTTAGGAAGTTTGTTCCTCTTTCTCTTAGGAACTAGTCCATTTGTAGACTCGTCAATGATCATAGGCTCTGTTGCATATTGCTTTTTCTGATTAGTGTCACTTGTGGGTGCTGATGAAATCTTAGACAAAAGTCTTGTAGCATTAAGGCGCTCCATGTCAGTTCTTGGCAAACAAACTCGGTAATTTACTGGTACTTGTCGATCGACAAACATGTGTGAGTATCGGTCGATGTTGACCGTTTTGTAAGATGCTACGGACCCAGCCACGATTGTCGATCGCTGATTAACGTCTGGTATCAATCCCTGTTCCTTCTTGGATGTCGACCAATGATCGGTTTCGGGTGCCGAACAACACTAGTGGGAACTGCCGAAGGACATGGAACTTTTGACTTGTAAGTCCCCTTCTTGCAGTTTCTTCTCCTTTACCACTTGCCATAAATCACCATCAATTAAGGCATACTCGTGGTATCTCTGTCCATTCTTTCCTTTACCTTTAATCAGTACCTCCTGTCTCCTAAAAGCCTCGCTGTTCTGAACCACTTGAGTCTCCAACTTCTTCACATGGGGGCTGAGTGCTTCGAATTTATCATTCAAGTTGGTGTATACTGAATCTATCTTCCCATTGAAATCCACTGTCAATTTCTGCTGAACCTAAAGAACCTGATCAATCATACTCTCCAGTCGGCTTTCTTGAGTTTCTGGTGGGGTTCTGGTAAAATGAAGCTCCACATGTCATGTTGATGATGTTGTTGTTGCTCTAAGGTTTCTGGTACTGTAAACTCTGGTTGTAATTACTCTTCTGGCCAGTGCCATTAGATTTCATGTTTCCACCTTGATTCTCATACTTCTGAGAACCAGTGCCACTAATGTAGTTCACATCCTCTTCTTCGCCCTCATTGCTGGTATCAACAGCCACTACACCTTCTGCAAAAACTAACTCCCTTCATAATAAGCTTGTGAACACTGTCCAAATTGGATTGAACTTCATCCATCTGCACCTTGCAAAGTATAGTTGCCAAAATTCTCCTCTCCGTGTAAGTGTTTTGGTTCTATTACTAGATGCCAATTTCTCAACAAGTCTCACAACCTCTTTTGGATTCTTAGTAGTGAAGTTACCATTACTACCACTGTCTAGAGCCGTCTGGTGAATCACAGCGATGCCTCTAAAGAAGGTACTAAGCAGTTGTACCTATTTGAATCCATGTTGTGGACAATCTCTCTGATAAGACTTGAATCTGATCCATGACGTCTTGAATGAATCTGCACGCTCGTGTGTGAATGTAGAGATTCTGTTCCTCAAGTCTTCAGATCGCGAATCATCAAGAAAGTTACATAGGTAGGCGTTCTTTATGTCATCCTAGAATGTAATAGATCCTGGTGGTAACTGCTTAAGCCAATATGAGCCATCTCCAGCAAGTGAGTAGATCTTGCATACAAGATAGTCCTCAGGGACTCCATTGGCTTTGATTGCAGAAACAAGTGTAAAGTATGCAGGTTTCATCTCAAAATCCTGCCTCTAGAAAGCAGGAGGACGAATGGTAGATCTGTTGGCGCAGTATTGATCTGGATGGTTGTAGTCAGCCAACGGTCTGGTTCGAGTAGCCTAAGCATTGACATTAGAAGCTTATGGAGCAGCTGCTTGTGGTACAGGGATTACAACCCCATGACCATCAATTATGTACTTGCTGCATAACGCAAATGACCATGTTGGTCATGCAGGTCGCCGTTCGCATCTGCCATTAGAATAAGAGTAGCCACCATGTTGCTTTCCGCGGATTAGTGTCGATCGGTGACAGTGTAATGTTGTTGGTCGGCGCTAGCATCGGTCGACGAATTTGTGTTGGTGTCGATCGATATGGTGCGCTTCCTTTGCGGATTGCACGTTCTAACGAAACATGGTCTGAGAACCGTAGGTCTTTTTTCTTGTTGATTCTGGTACTGCTGGTCATGCACCTTAAAGACATAAACTTTTTGTGTTTAGTAAAATAAAATAAAAACCTAGACTAAATCTATCTATTAGATCTGATGGTGAATCCAATGCTCCATGACAACGGCGCCAAATTTGATATGCTCCCAAATTACCCTATTAGCAACTCCTCTCTCAAATAATATGTTCAGTTGTGGTATTTAGGGATTGACTGCAAAGGGAGCGTGGGCACACACTAGATTTATAAATATGTAGATTAAGCTTGGCAAGTAATTAAATAGTAGCAAACAATAAAGCAGTTGATTAGATGGTTGTAAGACAACCTGAGAAAATATATATAGATCTAGGGTTTCATGTAATCCGAATTATAGAGATATAGAAGCTAAAGGTGTGTGTGTGTGTGTGTGTGTGATATTCTAGAACTCGAAATCTAGTGTATAGATATCCAGCTAGCATGTGAGTCCAATAGTTATCTAAGTCCAATATTCTAGCTCTCGCTAATGAACACGAAATGAGTCGTCAATCGATTGTAGGCGCTGAGCTTCGATTGACAAATACCTTAAATCGGGATTATTGTCCTATTCTATTGGTTCACTAACTTCCTAGACCAACTGTCTTATGTATCTAGCAACCTGGCCCAAAATAATCAATTCAGGCGAGGACCTACTATCGTAGTTGTCTGCCATCCTAAGATCAAAGTTCTATTTAGCTACTCTAAATCACAAGCATTAATAGCGATTTAATTAATGAATATCTCTATCACCTTAGCAATTCTATAGTTTTGGCTAATACTTCATTACCATAACGAACCCTAAATCTAATAAAGAGAACTTGCCCATACATGACTAAGCAAAGCATGATAATAAACTAAACAGAGGTCATGAAATAGAATAAGTAATAAGTAACAATGGAGTTCTAATAAAAATATTTGAAGGAGCCTTGGATATTCTTTTCAAATCAAAATAAAAGCTTTTAAATGTGGAATAGGTTATGAAAAGTAATGAAGGCTGTGGTGTGTTGCCCAAACAATGGAAAAACACCTAAATACTAGGTATAAATTCTGTTTGGGGTGATAATGTAAATATTTGGAACTTATGGGCTTTCAGCCAGTCACCAACAACTCAGATCGTCTTGCACTTCACATTCGAATCGATGACAACAGAGTGTTGTCGATCGACACTCTTTGTGTTGACTCTGACTTTTGATTTTTCAGCAACTACGAAGTTTCTTTATCATAAAGCCCTAAAATACTCCATATGCTCCACATTGCTCCTAAACATACATGGACCTGTAAATAACCTAAAATAGACTCCAAATACATATAATAAGTCCTAAAAAGCACGGGTAAAATCCACAGTATATCAATACTCATCCCCTAGTATCGATCGACGCTCAATCCTTGTTTGCATGTGACAGCCAGAAAAAAACTTAGTCATCTGATTAGACTCACAACGAGAGCTGAATATCTAACTTTTTCATTCGAGTTCTAGAGCAGTTTATCACATATCCTTAACATCTATTCATCATAATTATATTACTCGAACCCCTAAATCAAGCTATTTCATCATATTGTTTACAACAACTGCTTACTTTTTACTACTATTTACTGCTTAGCTTAATCTCAATATCTCTAGTTCTATTGTGTGTCCACACTTCTTTTAGATTTGAAAGCTAAGTACTACAACTGAATCTTTTATTTATAGAGAAAGTTACTCTAGGGTAATTTGAGCAGATATTAGAGCACTTTAGTGATCATGGAGCAAAATGAAGCTAAGAAGGAAGAAATTTGTACTTGTGCAGAAAGATAAGTTGCAATACGATGAGAGAAATCAACCATTGCTGCCTTGGCGCCGATTGACGCTCATTCGCAAGAACGAGACCGACGAGACTTTCAAAAATTGCACTTGCCCCAGAAGTCTCCTTTTTTGCAAAGAATCCCTAAACGTGTATTAACCTATTTATATCTATTTTGCAGCCACTGCTTAGGCGAAGCTTATTTATTCTTAGAGATTTTTTTGGGAGAAGATCATAACTTCTTCAGAGATTAATTAGAACTCTAGTATTTCTTACCCTTAATCTTTATGCAATTACTTGATACTATAATTTGTGTTTTTCCTACCATATCTGATTAATTTACTAAGGATATTAAAAGGTTTTGATGAACTTCTGATTGATAGATCTGCTAGGGTAATCCATAGTATTCTTCTTATGGATTGTTTTTACAACATTTTCTAAAGTTATTCACTAGAACTTGTTCTTACGATAATTGGAATAAAACAACACTGAGACTGATATCCTTATCTGAATCCTACTGAGTTAGGCTCCTAGAACAATGAGATTTCGCCTAAATAACTTAGCGAACATATCGAATTGGATCTTAAAGCATGTATAGAGAAATTGGTTATGCAGCGAGAGTTGTCCTTCGAGGATCTAGACTTAGACAGCTGTTGCAGCAAGAGTTAAGACACTGATAATTGAATTCAAGTTCTAGGATTGTACTTAATAAACCCTTAGTAACTATATATTTGAAATTTGATTGCGTGTATGATTTGGCTGGATCTAGCGTTTTTCATATCTTCTACAAATCAATATCTTTGTTTTCTGTGATTTACTGCTTTATATTTCTATTCTAGCTTTACCTATAGTTGATAGTCTATTGTGTGATCCACGCTCCATGTGGATTTGACCCCAAGTACTACAACTGATCTCTTATTTGAGAGAATGCTCTTGAAATTGGATCCCTAAGTACTCTTGCTGCTGCCAGAGAGTGTTTGATACAACATTAGACTAGGTGAAAAGATACACTCTAGATCTTATTTTTCCTTAATATTTATAAAATTTTCTTGTTTATTTCTGGTGCATGCCCAGTGGTACCAGAAGCAAGGAAAGTGGGCTATTTGACCATCCAGATCATGCTCAGCTTGAAAATTTGATCCGCCAGCAAAAGCGGGTAATTTCTATCGAGGTTTGCCGCCATCATTTAACAAGTATCGCTCGACAAACCATTAGCACCAATTGACACCCACGTCGGACAAGCAGAAATGGTCGCACAATTTCTCCTGATTCCAGATCTACGTGACTGAAAAGGTCACCTACGTAATGAAGTACGACATAATATTCATGACCAGAGGGCTGTAATCCCTGAACTAGAGGCAGCTGCTGCTAATGCTGCCATTGGAGAGAACGATGTAGCCGATGCTGAGGCTGGAACTGCTGCAAACGCCCAGGCTGCTCGCTCTAGGACCTTGACTAAGTAAAATTGGCTAGACTATTACTACGCCTACATGTCTGCCATTCATCTTTCTACCTTCCAGAAAATGATTCCAAGCTGAAGCCAGCGTACTTTACTTTTGTAGGGCAGTATCCTTAACACACGCTTCCACAAGAGCATCATATGGACCATATGGAGAAGTTTGAGGATTAGGTCTTTGTTATTAAGGCTAATGAAGTCCACGAGACGACCTTCTCTACAAGCTCTTTAAGTACTCACTTTCTAGAGACATTTCTACTAGCTTAAACAGTTACCTCCAGGGTCTCGTACTTCCTCGGCAGCCATAAAAAATGCCTTCGTGCGTAACTTCTTTGACGATGCTCGGTCTGAGGATTTGAGGAACAAGATCTCAATGCTCTCAGGGGCCTATTGAGTCCTTCAAGGATTCTTGGATCAGATTCAGGTCCTACGAAATAGTTTACCCACATCACGGGTTCAACGAGGTGCAACAGCTCACTACCTTCTTTAGAGGTCTCTCTTTAGTTTACCAGATGGCACTGGACACAACTAGTGATGAGAATTTCAACAACCGGAATACATAAAAGGTTATGAGAATGATAGAGAACTTGAAATTCTAGCAACAGCACCAAGAACACAAACTACAAGAGGAAGAAATCTGCAGACAGCTTGGATAAGGGGCACATGGCTGAGTTTAAGGCAAATCTGGATTCTGTTCACAGTCTTATGAAGAAGCAAGTCTGTTTTCAAGAGGGTATAGACTTTGCTGAAATATCCGCTAAGAACGAGGTGGATGAGGATGTGAATTTTATTACTGGATCTGGTTTTCAGAGTCAGCATCTTGGGAATCAGCAGGTTAACAGAAACTTCAATGGCACTGGCCAAAGAAGCAACATCAATAGTTAAATCTCGAAGTACCACATGTCTTTCAACAGCAATAGCAACAACAACAAAATGAAATATGGATCTTCTTCTTACCAGACTCCTGCTGCAAATACACAAGAGAGCAAACTTGAGTCCATGATTGATCAGGTTCTTGAGGGGCAGCAGTAGATTATTGTAATTTTAAGTGGTAGTTGGATGTTATATACACTGAGCTGCACAGAAAATTCGAAGCTCAAAATACTCATGTGACTAAGCTGGAGACTCAAATATTCCAGACAAATGATGTTGTAAGAAGACAAGAAGCCATGATCAAAGGAAAGGGTGAAGCTGGATACAGGTATCCGATCAACGTTGTTGGGGTCAAAATCGGTCATGGTAAAATCAACAGTTAAAATCCTTCGAGAAATCGGGCCTTAAGCAAATATAAGCTGAAAATGGCAGAGAAACTATACGAAATAAGCCAAACCTATTTTCATAAGGATACAAGAATAAAATTCGTATATTTCATCCCAGACAAAGAATGAAAGAATTTATATCCAAAGATGGAATGATCAAAAAAACATTCTTGCGGAAGGTTTTTCCGAGAGATGACGAATTTTATGAAACAATCTTTCGTTGTTAGGGTAAAAGATGGTCACAAAGAAATTAGTGCATGAAATTTACCGCGGGAAAACGTTATCTCTCTTTCGATAAAAAAGAAAACAAAAAATCCTCGCTTCTGAACTGATCATCGCCTAACCCATCTCATCCCAGCTAACAATTCAAGACATGCAATCGAAGGAACAACCAAGTCTGATCGCCTATGGGCAATAAGACTCACCACTAAGTCTGACCGCCCATGGCCGATCAGACTCACCACCAACTCTGACCGGCCATGGGCGATCAGATTCACCACCAAGTCTGATCGCCCATGGGCAATCAGACTCACCACCAAACCTGAGGATCACCTTGATGATCTGAGATCCAGTTATGATGATCATAATCATCATCATGATCATGATGTTCAGTGGTGGTGGTGGTGGTGAATAAGAAATGATGAACAAGTAAACCGATAAACCCACACTAATCTGATGTAATCTCATTTATGCCAAATGAGAAAACACTTAAAATAGTGTTTAGTAAACTGATAAACAGACCAAGCGCTTAACATAAACTGAGACTAGGAGATCACACGAGACAATTTAGACCAAAGGGGTAATGGTATAGATATATCTTGTGTCAGTTTGCTTTGGATTGTTACCGTAATTAATAGGATTTGATATTTTATGGCTGTTGATGGAAGCAATTACATCGGAGATGTTGATGGCCAATAAGCAGACAAAACTGTTGTAATCTCTTTAATCAAAACAATACCCTAATATCTTTTAAAAAAAAAAATTCAAACTTAAAACTTGAATCATTTTTGAAATAGAAAAGCAAATAATAAAGATTTCAAATATTCTTGGTTGTGGTTTTCCTAGATTTTTGAAGATTTCGCCACTAATATTCGCAGATTACATGTTATACCACATGTAAAAATACTTGTATGTTTGAAGCCATGTTCAACAAGTGTAGGATTTTGAGTTGTTGTTAGTTTTTTTCTGGAACGAGAAACCGCCATCTATTACTTAGACAAGATGTTGTTCTCGGAATTCAGACCGAAATTGAGTAACCAAAATAAAAAATTTCCCTATTGAAAGATCTTGCAATCCTATCTAAAGAATCAGCAGCTGCATTATGTCCTCGAAGAATGTAGGAAATCTTGAAATCTTCTTTGTAGTGTAGTGATACAGCCTACAATGGGGGTCGTCCAAGTGGGTGATGGAAGTTTAAATCGGTTCAACCAAAGAAGTGAACGATTGGTTAATAAGTCTGAAATCTGCCTTGCAACCTGAAAATAATTGGTAATGATATGAGATGAGGTTTATAATATGAATAAAACAAGAACAAAAACATAGGAAAATAGATAGATTTGGTGGAATCAAGCTGCTGGATGTGTATCACTCTCAACATGATTAAATGATGGACTGAAGTGGATGTGCAGATGAAGGTTTGACTGAATCTTTCAGTTTGATGGTATGATGGCACAATGTGATTGACTCTCTCAAACTGTGTACGAAGCTTGTTTCATTGGCACAAACAAACTAGACTCACAAAACCAATAAGACAACAAAGAATCTCTCTTTGAATCATAAAGATCAGGATTTTGCACAAAGAACACTTTTGATAAAAACTCGATAACTTTATACTAACCTGATGATTAAGGGTGCTCTTTACATTGCACGTCTAGGACATTATATAATTGTTACAGAAAAAGGTCCTAACTTTCTAAAACAAATGGACAATGAAACAAATCAAAATGATTGAAAAACTAGCCGTTAGAGGCTTAACGAAGAGAATCTTGGAGATTTTTGGTTCTAAGTAAGAAAATTGATTTTTCTGAAACCTCGACATTTTAAGGGGATACGAGAGCTTCCTTAGGATCTTCTGGATGGCTTGGAAGGTGTTGATGTCGTGCACAAACTCAAGGAGAAATAGCTGTTTGAGTTTAAATGCAAGGAGCTCAAAATAAGGAAAGTTGGTGTTAATGAGGATTCTAATCCTCTGGATGTTGGAGAATGGTCGGGCACATAGAACACCTTCTGTATGGTATATAGTATCTCGTGCCTTCCACAAACATGTTTGGGTCAGAGCAAATTGTTTTGGTTTAAGCCTTTCTCCAATTGATGTCCGTTTGGCCAATTGTAGTAAACCAAGTAGAGCTTCTGGTTGGATTGGATTTTGGGCTTTTTTATTCTTGATCTTGACTCCTATAATAAAATACTTATAATAAAAATGGCTTTGGTCTTTCCTCCTTCAGGGTTGGACTTGTATGGACCGAAATATGGCTGATATTACCCATTGTATGCGGAGTAGATGGCCTGGCTTGTAAAATCAATATCTTGGTCCGTGAATATTTTATGTAAATTCCAAGCCTCGGCTATTCTTTGATGAGTGTATGATCTGGGAAAATAGGTTTCACATATAAATACCTTCTGGTTCTTAAGATATACTCCTTTTATTGAGCATCTATCGCTGGAACCTCTAAACTGGTTGGTATGGACAGTTTGGTGAGACTCTGGTCGAGCTTCTGGTTTGATGGCCGCATCATTACCTCCCTCTTGTAGAAGTTTTGACCTCAAAACTGGATAACCTGCACCAAGATAGAGCCAGTCAACTTTCACTCTTTTTTTTGAGATTCCAAAGTCTTACCTCGGTATTGTTTCGGTTTGGGGATGGATTGTGCATCTGGTGGCTCTTCTTTGAAAAGATAGGTAATGATCACGCCTCAGCCCTGGGAATGGTAATTCCACACCTTCTGGAATGGATGGTTCCTCACAATTTTAATGGCATTGGTTCTGACCATCCTTGAAGTTTATTGTCCTAGCAACAAAGATCATCCGGTAGGATATCTTTGAAGCTTTCTTCTTTGGAACATGAAATAATCTAAACATTCTGGAAAAAAATCAAGTGCGTTATATCTGTGTTTTGCCAATGATAAACATAATGTGAAAGTCTAAGACTTACTTTGATAGCTTTCTTAATGTTCTTCAACAACAGCTTCCTATTCTTCCTCTCACAAAGGAACACTATTCATGGGAAATGCTTCTGATACATCTGTGGGAACCGAAATTCACCCATTCGATTTTCGTAATCGGTGGAAAGTCAAGAAATCCTAACGTTCACTGAGGTCCCCCATTTCTGCTGAGCCTACGACAAGTGATCAAATTATGAATAACAAAACGCAAGATAATTGAATATGAATTGCGAGTGAAAATAAAACTTTTATTGAGTCGTCTTTGCGTAAGGACGCTGCGATAATACAACAAGTTCTAAGAACTTAAGCCACAAGAGTTTTTGGTGTATTCCTAGTTATAGAACCTAAACCCTATACATAGTTTGAGTCGCAGCTCAATGACAAAAACAAAATTGCTAAAAAATATTTTGAAGTGCTAAGTTGCAGAGATTTTCGTCTGTGTGTGTCCCTCTCCCTTGCTTTGCTTATATAGGTCTTCAAGTTCGGTCGTCTTTCTTTTTCTGCCCCCGATTCGAGTTTATCCATCCGCAGAAATCTTCCTTATCTTCTCGTTTTTCCACAATTATCTCGGAACTTTTACAATTATCTTCTTTTCCATTTATCTGCTGCGAATATTCGGTAGATCGTCATTATTGTTGGGCTCATTCTCTCCTAAAACCGTAAGTGCGCTTTTACCACGTTTTAGACCCTTTCGGTTCGTTTTGTGATTTAAGCGATTTATACGATTTCTTTTGGAGAAACCGTCCTTCGTGTGATATCATGATACTGGCTCCGCAAATTAGTAAACCAATTGTATAGCCGAGATAACATTGGTGCTTAACTTAACAGTTATCGTTTTATAAGATTCACTCGAAGTTTTTACGAGAAAACAGTCTTTGCGATTTTTATCGTAAAACTTTAGCGGAAAATCTAATCGAGACGAAACAAGAAATAGCCAAATCAAGATTCAATGGAGAGAGTGATGATGAGGATACGAACATGCGCGACTAGAACTTTGCACGGAATTTAGTCGCTCGTGGTTGGTTAGACGTTGCGTGTCTAATCGCCCACGGGGGACTAGACTTGGAAGCGACTCAGTTGTTCCCTTCATTGCCCATCTTCATTCGGTAACCAGGACAAGATGGGTCAGGATATGAGCAGTTTGGATGCAAGGATTTCTTGTTTTCATTTCTTTTGAAAGAGAGGTAATGTTTTTCCGTGGTAACTTTCAGACATCAATTTTGTCGTGACCATTTTTACCCCAACAGTTAGCCCCCAACTTGCAAGAACTGCTGAAGCGTTCTTGCGAGATGTTAGATGTGTTAGGTAAGTTATACGGAATCATTGGCTAAAAGTCCAAAGATGAATAGTAAGTTTCTTTTTCTATAAGTATGTGGAGCAAACTTTCAAATTCTTTAATTGCTCACTCACACAAGAAATCTCTCCCAAATTAGAAAATAATTTTTCTCTCTTCTTCACTTATTTTTATATGTATCTTGGCTTTCAACAACGAAGTTTCCAATAATGAATGCCTTCCATTTTCTGCCCCGAGAGCTTGCAAGTTTGGGGTGACGAGGTCATTCCAAAGGTCGAGTTTTTGCGACATTCCGTCGATCCTGTGGAGGTGATGGCGTATTGGGAAGCGACCTGCGGTCTCCCACCCCTACGAACTTACCTATCGAGTCCAACAAGACCAACCTTCACAGAACCTGCTTAAGAGCCGAGCGACTGCAGGAGTTCTTTCCTAGCCACCATCCGGGACTTTTGCCGAGTCCCCAAGGAGGTGGAGTTTCGGATGCCCAAACATGGGGAGAGTGCCAACTGCCCCCCCCCTCGGGGCTTTTTTACATGCTATGAGGCGCAACGTCTGCAGTGTCGCCTATGGTTTCCCATAGCAGAAGTCTTACTCCGGTTCTTGGATCATTATGGCTTGTCGATAAGCCAACTTTCGCCTGGCGGCCTGCAGCACCTCGTTGGTATTTTGGTTCTGAGTTACGAACGAGGGATGGATCTTAACATAGACTATTTTGTAGCCTTTGTTTATCTAAAGAGGGTATGTTAGTCGACTGAATAGTTCCTCAAGCTGAGAAATTTTATGATGGTGATCATGTCGTTTAATTCCAACTTCCATGGTTAGAATGATTGTTACTTATTTGTCTGAATAAATAATGCTTCTGTTGCGGAAGAAAGCATTCCTTTCTTCAGACAAATAATGGGTCACAAGGGTATCGTGGTTGCTTTTTTTGATCCTTTTTGGTTGCTTACTGATACCTGGCCATCTTTTTGTTTGCAGTTTTCAATCCCTCTTCCCCCGTTTCCTGCAGACACGATTGTTGTTAGGAACCTTCTTCAAGGCGGCCCGTTTCATTAGAGTTACATTCTCCGCAGAAATTTTGCACAGCGGTCGAGTACCACCACGCTCGAGCTCGACGTCATATGGTTGTGGAGGAAGAATCAGATCCAGTCATGGACCAATATGTTCCATACAAGATTCCTGTTGTGAGGGAGAGGGGGAGATCTCCCAATAACAAACAAGTTGCTGCCGGTGAAGGCGATGTTGCTTTCGATGGGGTGGATCTTCCCTTGGATGAGGGGTATAGCGATCTCATCGCTAGAGATGGGAGCAGAAATAGTTAGACCCCTCTACCATCGTGTGGAGGTGGATCCAACCTTGACGAGTATTTCGCCTCTCTTAACGTTTCTTTGGGTCAGCCTGACTGGCAGAGGACCTGTCAGATCGGCAACATATACGGAAGCATCACGACTCATCATGGGAGTCAGTTTTCGCCTTTCTTCGTCCTTGCTTTAAAAAATTTCCCTATAACGAAAGGTTTCGTGCAGTGCCTTCATCTGATGGACGAGGCCCTTAGGGCGAGCCACCTTGAAGCGCAGATGGCTCAGTTTAAAGCTGAGATGGCCCAGAAGGAGAATGCTTGTTTGAAGGGCGAGGTTGGGGCATGCTTCCTTTGCGAGAAAGATCAAAGCAGAAATGAGCACTCCTTTTTCCTGTGAGCATAGAGCTGGTTAAAGGGAGATGGCTTCGATCATGAACGATCATTCGAGTCGGTTCACGGCCGAATTTGAATAGTATCAGGACACAATATGTCCTTCGGGGATTATCTCGAGTGTCGAGGTTCCGTTGGCGCTTTATGGCACACGCATGGAAGCGATTACTACTTCAAGACCGAAGAGTCGATTATGTTGAGGTATCTGGCCGGCCTTTCCAACACAGAGTCGGTGATCCCTCAAATAGAGAAGAAGATTTGGGTGCACTGGGCCCTGGTCCCTGTTTCTCCATACACGGAGGAGTGTGGACCTGCCGATCTAGGAGAGGATGTCGAGGTCGAGCAGCGCGTGGACCCGTTGAGAGTTTGACTATTTGATCGGGAGGTCAATGTCTGGAAATTATGAATTAGATCCATGAAGGGTATACATGCTTTTAAGGGAGTGTATTCTCTTTGTTTGTATTTATGTTGTTGCTTTGGCAAAGTATGGCCATATAGACTTATCGGGACTGGTCGTTTGTGTCTTTGAATCCCTGCCGCTTTGTGGCCTTTCTTTTAATTAAGTATGTTTTATTTTTAGAAGTGTGTGAGTATTATAACAGAAGCAAATGTTATAAAATGTGGGAGTATACGAGTATACGTGTCTACGAGGACTTTAATGGTGCTTCCCATGTCTACTAGGACTCTGACAATCTTGAGATCCTTTATCATGAGATCTATTACGGGTGAATCGCAGTAAGGTTTGTCGATTCCGACATTCTCATATTCCTAGAAAGTGATTGTATCGCTCGGGAGGTCTCAGGGCGGGGACTGATATGTGACTGTCTCGGCTTTTTGTTGATACGCTTTTATAGACGAGACGGTATTGTGGCAGTACAGTGATCGTCCAATGATCATGTTTCCCTGTGAAAATTATTGTCGTTGCCTTTACCGTCGACCATTCTTTCACGTTTTCAATTTTCACCTGATGGATTTCCTTGAGGCAAGTTTTCCGCCGGCAGATCTTGATCGGTCTTTGGCGGACGGTTAGTATCTCGGATGAGGTCTTTTATGCATGCTATCTTCGATATTTCTCCTGCAAGCAGTTTCGCCATTCGCCTCGCGCTAAGAAATTCGCAGTTCATGGTGGAGTGGCACCTGGTTTGGTGAATTGCAAAATGTCGTTTCGTCGTAGGTCGGGTTTTGGGTCCATGTGTTTCCTGACGTTCTTCCTTGTTCTGAAGCAGAGTGGATTGCATAATTGTGCGCTCCCCGGATGTTTGGTAGCCATGCAGAAGAAGGCCACTAGTTCTTGCTGTTAGGGTTTCTACCTGTTTGTCGAGAGAACTCGTGAGCTTGTTTTGTTTTGCCAAATTTCTTTTCAGAGTTGCGAACATCTTTTTTATCTCCTCAAACACTGTGATGTTTGCGTTAACCAAGGACACATTCGCTGCTGGAGTGCTTTCAACATTGTCTTCAACGGTGTTGCCATCATGACGTGGTTGATTGTATGGAACGTCTATAAAAATATTTGACCAAGCATTCGGAAGCTGTGAGTTAGATTGATCTGTTAGCCCCCCTCCTTCTAGCGCCAAACTGTGGTAACCAAAACTCACACCATCGATATTCGTAATGGGAGGAAAGTTAAGAAACCCTAACTTTCATTGAGGTCTTGGATCTCTATTGAGCCTACAACAAGTAATCAAATTATGAATAACAAAACCCAAGATAATTGAATATGAATTGCGAGTGAAAAGAAAGATCTTATTGGATCGCCTTTTCGTAAGGGCGTTGTGATGATACAACAAGTTATAAGAGCTTTGATATGTTGTGTTCTTAACACATTGAACATACGCTAGTTAATTTTGAGTCTTTATCGAGTCGTTTGAGTCCTTTTCGAGTCATTACAGGCCTGGAGTTGCACAGGAGGGAAGTAAGCTCATCTGGAGCAAAAGAGACAAAAAAGAACCCGAATTGAAGTGTGCGGAGCAACCGACAGACTATTCACGATATTTAAGGAAACCAAGATTCAATTTCGGGATTTGCCCTATTTTCCCTATCTTTTCATACTAGCCGCCTCTGGCTCCCCTATATATTCTCTTTTTCTTTTCCTTTATTTTTATCTCATTTTTATGCATTAAACCGAGAGAGAGATTTTGTACTACGCGGTTTGCGACTCTCTCTTCTTAGAGAAGATCACCCTGAAACTCTTACTTTATATTATTAGCCGCATGCAGTATTATTCAGAATATATGTCTTTATGATCTTGGGTTATGTATGAGTAGTGAACTAGTTATTCTATGGTTCTATGGTGTTGAAACCGCGAGCTAAGCATAGCTCAGTGTATCTATCGACAATCTTTGTTCATAACTGCTCCTACTGCTGGAACTAAATCGATCACTAGATGTATGAATCTAAGTTATCCTTTCCATTAACAGTGAGACAGGTTGCTAGATTCTTTATGAATAAGCTTTGCATCCTTAATCAACGAGAGTGGATATTAGGGTGCGCTGCCAACCTATCGGACTTGATCTCTAAGGCTTGCTGTCGCATATTGATCCAAGCGAGAGTTTAGGTATCAAGATCAATTCGCAGAGGGAAAAGTTTCAGAAAGTGGGTTTTTCTATCTTGAGTGGTCCGAGTTCAAGACTAGTTTAAAATTGAATTTGAATAATTTCTTGGCTTGCACGCATTTGACACACGATGAAGTAACCCTAGACTGGCTCTTTGATTATCGTGACTGGTCCGAGTTCAAGACTAGTTTAAAATCGAACTTGAATAATTACTTGCTTGTTGCATTTAAACTACTCTACAACCACATTACTATTTTAGCTTGATATTAATCCTATAAAAGTAAAGTGTAAACTGGTCCTCTGGAATTGAATCTAAACATATTACAACAACACAGTTAACTTGACAGTAGCAAAGGTTCATTTTTGTGTCTCAAGTTTTGGCTCCATTGCGAGGGGGACCATCTTCTTACCTTTATTTTCCGGTTATATATTTAGTGTAAGACTTATAACTTGCTATATCCTATTTGTTGCAGCTATTGTTCCAGGTGCATGACCAGTAGACATACTCGGAGAAACGCACAAAGAGAACTAGTTACACTCAGCAACCAAGAACTCGCAAGGTTAGAAAGACAGAACCGCCAACAGCCAAGGCCAACTAACAACACTAATGCTGATCATGGCAATCAGGATGACCTCGCCGCTGCAATGGCACTCATGCAACAGAAAATGAAGCAGAACATGCAAACTCATCATCAGCAGCAGCAGAAGCAGCAGGCGCAAGCTGCTCCAATTGGGAAGAGAAACCTTCCGCGTAACTTCCCGACCACGCACTCTGCAATTAATCCTCCACCTTGAACAAGACAGGACTTTGAAATCAAGCCTTATTTGATCAACTTAGTACATAGGAATATGTTCAATGGCATAGCGGTAGAAATTCCAATAGATCATATTGAGAACTTTGAGAAAGTATGTGGTTTCACCCGTGCGAATGGAGTACCACCAGAGTAAATCAAGTGCATGGTGTTCCCGTTCTCTTTTGATGGAAAATCTGCAATATGGCTGGAGTCTCTCCATACTAGATCTCTTACTTCATGGGAGCAGGTCGGTTGGGCGTTCCTGAACCACTTCTACACTAAGTCTAAAACTGCAGCCTTGAGGCAAAACATCTCCTCCTTCAAACAAATAACTAACGAGCCTCTTTGTGATGCATGGGAGCGTATCAATGAATATCACAGGGAATGACCTTACCATGGGTTTGAGGATGATTACCTCTTGGGATGGTTCTATGATTGAGTTGGCTGGGAGTTCTGAAATGCTCTAATCTCTATGAGCAAGGGATATTTCATGACCCAATCGATAGAAAAAGCATTTGACCTGATCGAGAACATTGCAGCTAGCTCGTCCAACAAGAATAAGGAAACCGATCGCAATCAAAAAGTCAAAAGTATTGACACTCAAAAGATTAACGATTTGACAGCCAAGTTGATCAGTTGATTAAGAGCAACCAGAGCCACGTTTACATCAGGGAAGAAGCCATACCTTAACAAAGCACTACAGACGCTGCATCTGAAGCAGATAAACCAGCTGATGATCATTATGAAGTTAGCTAAGTCAATGGACAAGAATGGAAGTTCAAAAATTACCACCTGAACCCCAATGTGAGGAACAACCCACAACTGTTCTACTAAGGATATGTAATACAGTTGAGCTGAGAAGTGGAATAACACTCGTGCAGCATGTTCTAAAAAATTCACTGCTGGAGAAAATGGGAAGAAAAGGAGTCAGAACAGCCTATTCATGAGGATGTTCCAGACAAAGAAGGCGATGCAGAAAAGCCTGCCGATGCTGAACCTGCTGTTCCTACAACACAAACTACAACCATTCTTGCTCGAGTCTACACGTCTAAGATACCATATCCGGTTCCAGCAAAGATATCCGGAAAACATCAAGAGGAGATGAAGTGTTTGAAAATTTTGGAGGACTTGACGACAAGCTACCTCTAATTGATGAGATCCAGATGATACCACCCATGTGCAGTCTGATGAAAGGTTTGGTCTCAGGAAAGATCACAGGGGACAATGATATTATGATGATCTCAAAGGAATGCAATGCAATGCTCCAGATTATAGTGGTAAAGAAGCTGGGTGATCCTGGCAAATTTGTTCTCTCAGTTCAGATTGGAAAGACATTATTCACATGCTCCATGTGTGATCTTGGATCAAGCCCTACTCCTATGCGAAGCGTCTTGGTTTCACCAAATTCAAACCAACCAGGATCTTTTTGGTGTTCGCCGACAGATCAGTCAAACTATATGTTGGTGTTCTCGAAGATCTACAAGTCCAGATCGGTAACACCATGGTTCCAGCTGATTTTGTGGTTCTAGAGCTTAATGAAAAACCAAGGGACACTAGTTCTAGGTCTTCCTTTTATATGCACAGCTGGTGTGATTATTGATGTAATGAATGGGAGGATTGATCTCCAACTGGGAGAAATTGTGATGAAGTTCGAGATGAACAAGCTTCTCAAGAAACCAATGTTGGATGGACAAACATTTACAGTGGATGGAGAAGATAAAGCATCGGCTCCTCAAGAAGGAATGATTGAGGAAATCCTAGCGGATGATCCATTGGAGGTTGCTTTGATCAGATCTCAGTCTGAACATAACGTTCACAACATAGACGTAGATGGATATGCCAAGAAGCTGGACTCAAGAATAAGAATGGAGAAGATGGTCGCCTACCTAAGTCTGGGAGAGAGGAGAGATCAGGTTAAAGCGACCGGAGCGACTGCTCCGAAGCTAACAAACATGCCAGTGACCCTGCTCGACGATTCATGGAGCGAGCTCAGAGATCTAAAGATCAAACTCAATCCCCTACCCACGTGGCTCAAGTATGCATTTCTTGGACCAAATTTCACATATCATGTCATAGTGAATGCCGAACTCAATAATGTGGAAATTACTAAACTTTTGTGTGAGTTGAGAAAATATCGCAAGGCATTAGGGTACTCACTAGATGACATTCCTCGTATTTCACCTGATTTTTGTATGCATAGAATACAACTAGAGGATGAATCGATGACTTATGCAGAGCATCAGAGGAGGTTAAACCTAAATCTAAAAAATGTAGTAAAGAAGGAGATAATGAAACTTCTAGAAGCTGGTGTAATCTATTGATTTCTGATAGTAAGTGTGTTAGCCATATTCATGTAGTTCCTAAAAAGGGGTACCATTGTGATAGCGAATGATAGAAATAAACTAATACCAACTACGACTGTGGATGGCCATCGCATGTGCATTGATTTTCGCAAATTAACTCAACGATCATTTTCCACTTCCTTTTACTGATCAAATGGCCGAGAGATTGGCTAACCACCCATACTATTGTTTTTAGATGGTTACTCAGGTTTCTTTTAAATACCCATCCATCCAAACGATCAAGAGAAGACGACTTTCACATGCCTATACGACACATTCTCTTACAGGAGAATGCCGTTTGGAATGTGAAATGCTCCTACGACTTTTTAGTGTTGCATAATGTCGATTTTTACTGACCTGATTGAGGACATAATGGAAGTTTTTATGGATGACTTTAGTGTTTGTGGAAGCTTCTTTTTTGTCTCTTTGTCAATTCTGTGCAGGGTGCTCCAACGATATGAGGAAAAACACCTTGTGCTTAACTGGGAGAAATGCCACTTCATGGTTCAAGATGGGGTTGTGCTAGGTCATAAATTTCTGAAAAGGGGATCGAGGTAGACAAAGGAAAGATAGAGGTGATGATGAGTTTGCAGCCACCGAAAACTGTCAAGGGGATCAGAAGCTTCCTGCGGCAAGCTGGTTTCTACAAGAGGCTCATAAAATACTTCTCCAAAATGGCCAGACCACTCACTAGACTGCTCTGCAAGGAGACCAAATTTGCGTACGATAGTGATTATTTGGCCGCGTTTCATACCATCAAAGAAGCTCTTGTCAGTGCACCGATCATTAACCTCTTGATTGGGACCGTCCTCTCGAGATCATGACTGATGCGAGTGATTTCAGGGTTGGAGCAGTATTGGGTCAGATAAAGGATAAGAACCTGCACGTAATGTATTATGCAATCAAGACTCTAGATGAAGCACAATGTCGCTATGGCACAACTGAGAAGGAACTGTTGGCAATTATCTTTGCCTTTGAGAAGTTCAGATCATATTTGGTGGGTTATAAGGTGGTTGTGCACAGTGATCATGCAGCTTTGAGTTACTTTCCAACGAAGAAGGATGCTAAGTCAAGGTTGCTATGATGGGTTCTCCGACTTTAGGAGTTCGATCTCGGAATCAAGGACAAGAAAAGTATCGATAATGGACTGGCAGACCACTTGTTCAGCTGCTCCTGTAACCCATACCACTATGTTGCTGCAATAAAAATAAATATCCGAATCTCCAGGGTTTGCTGAGATCGCAAACTACTTAGCCACTGAAAAATAACCAATGGAGTTCACTGGAAATGAGAAGAGGAAATTCTTGAGGACCGTGGGACACTATTTTTAGGACGAGCCTTACTTATTCTGCCATTGCAATGATGGAGTATTCAGAATGTGTGTAGCTGAACCGGAATTTCCAGGAATCCTTTACCACTGTCAAGGATCCTTCTATGTAGTGCACTAAGCAACCTTCAAGCTCTAAGGTCCTTCAAGCAGGTTTCTGGTGGCCAACTATGTTTCAGGATGCTCAAGCATTCATCTCAAGGTGTAGCTCATGTCAGGAACAATGTAATATCGGAAGGAGAAACGAAATGCCACAGAACTTCATCTTGGAAACTGAAGTATGATTGTTGGTGGATTTATTTCATGGGATCATTCCCATCATCCTTCAAGAATGAGTACATCCTAGTGGCAGTTGACTACGTATCTAAGTGGGTTGAGGAGCTGGCTAGTCCCACGAATAATGCTAGAGAGTGGTCAAGATGTTCAAATCCATCATCTTCCCAAGAATTAGAGTACCTAGAGTGGTGATTAGTGATGGAGGTAGCCACTTCATCAACAAAAACTTTGCAAGCCATGGTGTAAAACTTAAGGCAGACACTCCATATCACCCTCAGACCAGCTGTCAGGTGGAAGTTTCAAACTGAGAAATAAAAAACATTCTCCAGAAAACGGCCAGCACAACGCGTACGGATTTATCACACAAGCTCGACGAGGCTCTCTGTACATATAGAACAGCCAATAAGACACCAATCGGGACATCTTCCTCTGGATCTCGAGTACAAATAAGCATGGGCTGTTAACCTGCTCAACTTTGACATCAAAACAGCAGCAGAAAGGCGTTCCATTCAGTTGCATGAGTTGGACGAATTAGGCATCTGGCCTATGAAAACTAAAAATTTACAAAGAGTGAAGCGAGGCCTATCACAACAAGAGAATCATCAGCATAAGCTTTGCACCAAACAGCCAGGTGCTGCTCTTTTATTCCAGGCTGAATTTGTTTCTTAGAAAGTTGAGATCAAAATGGTCTAGACCTTTCACTATCAAAGAGGTTCGCCCCTATGGAGCTGTTGTGTTTCTGGACACAAAAGGAGGAGAGTTTGTTGTCAATGGTCAGCGTCTAAAGTCATATCTTGCTGAGACAACTATCGCAGAGGGAGAAGAAATTCCCTTAAGCGATCCTGCTCTAACCTAATCGGCTAACCAAGTCAAGCTAGTGACTTAAACCAAGCGCTTGGTGGGAGGCAACCCACTGGTGAGTGTAAATATTTATAAATTTCTGTGTTTAGACCTTTCTTTTTATTCTAGATGCAGGTTAAAAATCAGAAAACCCGAGATTCTTGATGGGAGCAACCACTAGACTGCTCCGTTTCGGAACAACTACTCCGCACAAGTAAGTATCTCAGACCCAAAAAAATTATAAAAAAAAGTGTGTCTATTTAAAAGTATCTCTCTTCTTTCTACCTCTCCCACGAACCCTTCCTCTCCTTGTGCGATTTCACCAAAGTTTTTCCAAACCCTAACTTTCTTAAATTTTCATGAGTTAGTGATTTTTGGTGCTAACTTGGATTATTTCTCAAGCTTTCTCTGATTCATAATCGAATTCTCCAATCAAGCAAGATGGCTCTCACCAAGAAAAAGGTAGTCAAAGCCGCAAACCGCACCACACGCACCAACCCTTAAGCGACACAAGCGGTTCGGCCCCACTGACATACCCAAGGCCCCGTGAAAGAGAGGGAGAACCCATTAACACTAATGACCCAAACCTTCTCGATTTTAATGTTGAAGGCTGGGGACAAGCAGAATGCTCGCTGCTACAATGCTCTCCTCAACATCAACATCTTGGCTACTCGCTTTGTTCACTCTAAGATTCTCTCTTAACTCGGACTTGAAGATGATGTGCACTCAACTTTCATGTCACAAGGAATAGCTGATCTCTGCTACCGACCGCACATTATATTCCATGACCTGGTTAAGCAAGCAATCGCTACATGCGAGATATCGTACGAGGACCCTGACCATCCCACCTTCAACAACTTCTCCTTCTCCTTCATCGCCAATGATAAATACTACTCCCTCTCGCTGGACAAGCTCACATAGATTTATGATATAGAAGAGGAGCCAAAGGGAGTCTCTGTTTCGAAGAAGTTCAGCCTTACTCAGGCATTTTGGGATCTCATAGCAGCATGGGAGTTCAAACCCCATTTGGAAAACCTGTTCCACATCCGCAACCCGACACTCAGGATAGTTACAAAGGTCCTGAGCAACCTCTTGTTTAGCAAGGACCAAACTATAAAGGTCACCATGGGGAACTGCAAATGTTGCACGCATGAGTTGAGGATGAGAAAAGAGCCTCAGGAACATGAATCCCAATTCTCTCACCGACCACAGGCCCATGCTTCCACCTCATATCGATGTTCTATGACAAGAAGTTCAGGCTCATGAAGGGTTCGCAGACACCAGCTCTACTGCCACAGCAACGTATCACTCGTTTGGATATATTCGAGAATATTTGTTTCCTCTCGAAACCTTAGTTCCTTTGCGCCGATCCGCGAGCACCACCACCTGACACATTCATGGATGATGTCGAGGATGTCACACCCGACGACGACACCACATATGATTTGGGACCGATTATAGATGATGCAGAAGACGTGACATACCGCCGCTGGATGGTGGACTCTCAGCGCAAGAACAACAGCCTCATGAAGAGTATTCTCAGTGCGGTTACCGGTGGCTGTTTGGGTGCTCCATCTACAGGAGGAGAACAGACACCAATGGGTGAGCATCGTGCAGGTAAGGAGCCGGTTAGGACTTCGGGTACAGAGGAGCAGTCTCAGGAAACTGTGCAGAGAAGGCGGAACAGGCGGTACGCTTGTCAGTCGGACAGCGAGGAGACTGATTGAGCAACCCACTTTCTATCCCCACTGTCTTATTCAGTTGAACTCTTTTATTTTCATGCAGTTGTTTATTATTTTGGCATTCCTTGTATTTATTTTTACACCAGGGATGGTGTGAAGTAAGTCTAGGGGAGACACTTATCTGCTACTGATTTCTTGTGTTTTCTTTGGCTTTATGTTTTGAGTCATTTTGATGTTTTATGGAGTCAGTTTTAGGATCGAGTAAGTCAAAACTCTTTTGTGGGAATTATGACCTTATCATGTGTATTAACCACCCTCGTTCTTTAGTTATCTACTCAGTGACCTTAGCATTGATGAAAGACACACATGTGGGCCTGGAGCACCCACCCTGACATGACCTCATCTTGTTCACTAGAAGCTTTCGGCTTGTCAAGGTTACTTTGGAAAGACTTAACTCCATTTAACTTGGACCTAATATTGTTTGCAATTCTTCTTGTCGTGAGGATTAGCTTAGAGAAACAGGATTACATTCAGGACTTCTTATACTTTCTATCCATCTAGCTGATCATGAGTGGCTAACTCATTTTTATCTAGTACCCACCTTGTACCTTTAAGCCTTTATTCCACCCTCAATCACTTTGCTTTTCAGTATCTTATGTGCAGATATGTCCAAAAGGGCCGGAGAGTAAAGCATCAATGCAGCCTCTTACTCGTTACTGCAGCAGAGGAGTGTTCCATAAGGAGAGCAAGCGACTTAAAGTGTTCAAGAAGTGGGGGTCGGTACATCAAGTTAAGTGTGTAATCAGAACCACCAGTTGTACATAAAAATCAGTATGTTTTACCTCCTTCGTAAGATGACCAGTAAAAAGCATGAGAAGAAGGTGATGGAGGAGGGGAAGTTCCCAAGGTAACATAAGCCGCTAGGTAGGTTGAGCAAAAGAATGGCTACCAGGCTGAAGAAACAGAGAGCATGTTGATAATCAGAGCAGTCGTTCCAAAGAAGAGCAGGCAAAAATGATGAGAGGCTGTGGACGTCAATGGATCTGTTATCTCATGCAATTTTGCGTGATATCATGTATCTCCTACAAAGAAATGGTAATCCCTAAACACTTATTAGCTCCACTTAAACACTTAATTGCATGTCCCATACCTAGACCGTCTACCCTAAATAATGCATGTGATAAGAAGCACACGCCTCTCTTAATTGAATGTAAGGAGTGTTTTCTAAAAGGTGTGACTTTTGCAGGGTTGAGATATAGAGTATGGAGCTAGTTTGAACAGTGGTCAGTGGGCTTTCGGTAAGGGTGTGATGTCCTAGTTAAACTGCTTGTACGTTTCAGAGGTTTTTAGTTAAGGTATGGTTTATAAGAATAGGCGAGTTCCCACACTTTCAAACCTTTCTCCCTATTCTGGATACATGACATTGTTTGAGGACAAACAAGGATCTAAGTCTGAGGAAATTGATATGTTGTGGTTAACACATTGAACATACTATTTCGTTGTTAATTCTGAGTCTTTATCTAGTCGTTTTATTCCTTTTCGGTTCATTGCAAGTCTTGAGTTTCATAGGTGGGAAGTAAGATAATCTGGATCAAAATAGTCAAGAAAGAACCCGAATTGAAGTTTTTCACGAGCGGAACAACGTGAGAAGTAAGATAATCTGGATCAAAATAGTCAAGAAAGAACCCGAATTGAAGTTTTTCACGACCGGAACAACCTTGCAAGCTGTTCCGAGTGTGCAGAGCAACCAACAGACTGTCCTGATATTTAAGGAACCAAGATTCTATTTTGGTATTTGCCCTAGTTTCCCTATATTTTCATACTAGCTTCATATGGCTCCCCTATACATTCTCTTTTTTCCTTTCCTTTATTTTTATCTCATTTTTTGCGCAAGAAACCTAGAGAGAGCTTTTGTACTACGCGATTTGCGACTTGTATGGGAGACGGCTTCATCTCTCTCTTGATAAGATCACCCTGAGCCCTCTTATTTCTATTATTAATCGCATGCAGTATGATTCAGAATATATGTCTTTGTGTTCTTATGATATGGCTGAGTTTTCAGCTAGTTAGTGTAGGGTTCTAGGGTGTTGAAATCGCGAGCTAAGCATAAATAAGTGCATCTATGGATTGTGTTTGTTCGTAACTGCTCTTACTGCTTGCATTAAACCGATTACTTTATGTATATATCTAAGTTTAATCTTTCTATTAACCGTTAGATAGGCTGTCATATCTGTTATGAATAAGATTTGCATCCCTAATCAGTGAGAGTAGATATTTGGGTGTTTTGTAGACCTACAGTACTTGATCTCTAAAGCTTGCTGTTGCTTCTTGGTCCAAGCAATAGTTTAGGTATCAAGATCGGTTCGCAAAGGGAAGAGTCTCACCAAAAGTTGGCTGTTCTATCTTGAGTTATCAAATTTCTAGACTAGTATAAAATCAAACATGAATTATTGCTTGACTTGCACGTATTTAACACCCGATAAAGTAACCGTAGACTGGCTCTTTAATCATCTTGATGCTCCCTTGGATAGCACAACGGGCAAAACAGACATGCATGGCTTGATCATGGAAAGCAGTGAAGATATATGTTCGTTGTTTGACTTATATCTTCCAAACCACGAGGCTTCTACGCATGAAATTACTTGGAGAATGTTCTCAACTCAATTATGGAGCTCATTAAAGAAGAATAAGATAAAATAGAGTTCAGATGTGGGTGTTATGCCATATACAAACCATGTGATCTTCAGTTCTCACAAATTCACACATGTGCGCATGTGGGTAACTTCCACCCGTTCGACCATAACTGTCCGAAACCGTTCTTTGGTTGGATTAAATCAGACCTTATGCATGTTTTATTACATTAACACCTTAATATCATCACCTTAGCCCTATCCATGCATTGTTAGACCTTGGGTCCATAATCACCCGGACCAGTCTCAACTGCCTCACTGTCCACCAGACCGTCTTGCTGGACTTAGCTAGTTCCTAACGGCCTGAGCTGACTGAGATAGACCATAAGCTCCCTGATCTGACTGACCCTTACCTGAGCTCCCTATTACTTTCCCGAGCTTTCCCCAAGTCCCATTCAGCTGACCAAGCTGCCGTACCACGGCCACCAGCTACCCTTTGCCCTCGACCAGCTGCCACAAGCTCTTTGGAGTCGATAAATCTTTAATGCATCACCCATTGGGTTAAGTCTCAGATTTTTGATGCACTTAACCTCCTTCGTTAGGCCATGGAACACTTTCACAAGGTCCTAAGACCGTTTTGATTCATTCCCTCAAACCATGGCCTAGTCCTTTGATCCTACTTAGGATCGGGGACATGACAAGTCCCCCCCACTTGAAATGGATTCGTCCTCGAATCTGAACCTTCATATTCTTCATCCATAAACTGCTTAAACCACTTTGGGAAATAAGCCTTCATTTTTTTTCTATTTCCCAAGTCGTTTCTTATCTACCATTACAATCCCAAATGACCTTTTGTGCTGTTTTCTTCCTTGTTGCTTTCTCCATCCGGTCAACCACCCTCACTGGCATTGCTTCCTGTGTTAGGTTTTTCTCGAGACCATGTGAAATCTCTGGTATAATGATGTCCTTATAAGTTAGACATTTCCGGAGTTATGACACATGAAAGACATTGAGAAATGCTTCCTTCTCGGAAGGCAAATGCAATTTGTATGCCACAGCCCCAACCCTTTTAATCACTTTGAATGGACCCAAATACCTAGGGTCTAATTTCCTTCGTCCAGAAATTCTTGTTCGACCTTTGAAGGTAATCATCTTAAGATAGAACAAGTCATTGACTTGAAACTCCAAATGATTTCTGCATTTGTCAGCATAACTCTTGTGCCTATCTTGTGCTTCCTTTATTTTGCTCCTTAAAAACCTTATTTTCTCAGTGGTTTCTTCTACAATCTCCGACCAATCAAGCTCCTCTCCCCCACTTGGGTCCAGCATAAGGGTGTCCTACAAGGCCTCCCGTATAGAGCTTCATAGTGTGACATACCAATGCTGGTGTGAAAGCTATTGTTGTAAGCAAATTCCACCAAAGACAGATGCATTGCCCATGTATCACCTCAATCCAACACACAAGCTCTCAACATGTCCTCCAAGGTTTGGATAGTTCTTTCAGATTGACCATCCGTTTGTGGATGATAGGCAGTACTCATATTCACCCTCGTTCCTAAAGCTTTTTGGAAAGCTTTCCAGAAATGGGATGTAAATCTAGAGTCCCTATCTGAAACTATACTTGCTGGCTGTAGCACCCCCGAACCGTTTTAGGTATAGGTCGAACCACCGGTCAACAATCAAACAAGAACATGACCGTGGAGAGTTAGGCAGGTCAGGGGCGGTTTGATAACAGCCATGCCCAAGGGATGTGATCTGGACCACTGATTTAATCAATAGCCAAGATCTATCACGGAAGGATGCCTTGAAGGAATGTGTCCTTTCGCATGAAAAAAGCCAACTTTGATTTTTTATATATGGGAGGGAAAACCAGCGATATTTTATTCATTCCAGAGTCTGGACACACGTCCTAAACACATAGGGATACTCCAAAGAGATAGGATCGAGGATCTAGGCCATAAGGGCACGATCCAGGTCATGGTGAGTATCGCGGCTATAAAAGGCCGGGGGCTTGCTTGGTTCATTAAAGCCAAGGGCGTGAGTCAGTAAGGAAAAACGGAAGGCCTATTCATGGAGGAAATTGGGAAAATAGACCTGTGGTCCAAAGCTAGTTAGCCGGAATATGGATAGACAGATCGACAAGGGCTACAGTGGTTGTAAGCGGTTACTATCTCTATCTCTTTACATTCATTATGTTCATATGATATATATGTATGTGGAACGTGGTAGTTAGCCATGTGGTCACGTCCTCTACCAGGGCATCATTTCGGTTATGATGGTTGCAAACCAAAGACGATAGGCTGGTCATGGCCGACGAGGTCCATAGCCGATAGGCTGGTCGTGGCCTACCTCGTCTATAACTAACATGCTGGACAAAGGGGTGCGATCATGTAATGCCATCCAAGGGGTGCGAGTGTATCGTGATCCAAGGGGTGTGATCATGCCGTGATCCAAGGGGTGCAAGTGTATCGTGATCCAAGGGTGTAATCATGTCGTGATCCAAGGGGTGCAATCATGTCATGATCAAAGGGGTGCAATCTTTTCATGATAAAAGGGGTAAAAGTGTATTGCGAACCAAGGAGTGCGAATGTGTCGTGAAAAAAAAGGTGCGAAAGGTTCGGGACCAAAAAGTTAAAAACGATTTGGGACCAAAGAGGTATGAACGGTTTGGGACCAAATAGGTATGAACGGTTTGGGACCAAATAGGTATGAACGGTTCAGGATCAAAGAGGTAGGAACGGTTCAGGACTAAAGAGGTACAAACCATTCAGGACCAAAGAGGTGTACAAACCACTGAATGAATGGGATTTAGGGAGAGGATACACATGATGACAATGGACTGCTAGATAAGTCAATACGCGATCAGAAGAAGATGGCCGATCATGACTAGATTTTGAATCATTGTCCATAGGCGTGGTTCAATGGTCTAACACAATTATGGTTGGAGCCATGTTGGTGGAATAAGGGTGATGGTGAGATGAAGCTAGGCGATAACCTCGGTTCTAGGCTGAGCACGAGAACAATAAGCAAGGCCGAGTATGGGCTGAGTAGGGTTGGGTACTAGAGGCATTAATTCCAAAGATGATAGGACAAACTGATTTTTACTAACTCAATCAGAGGATGCATCAGTTGGAAAGAACAATACTGAACGGCTTGATTGGGATATAGTTCCATGGCCGGTTATGTAAGAGCAAAGACTTAACGAATATAGGTCATGAGGAGTGGTTGGTTGATTGACCTAGGCAATCGATGGGCATATTCTGATCGAATGATGGTCTCGGTGGTCTGACCTAAGAGACAAGATAAATGGTGAATGGTGTATGTTCTGGATGGGCCATACACACATCGAACACTATAGAAGAATCTTCTAAGGTTACTTAGTCTGTGGGGATGGTTAGTTGAATGACTAAAGTATCGAAGAGAATGTTTTAGTGCAAGAACCAAGATAAGGATATTAAAGAAGACCAGGAAATGGTCGTGGATCAGAGACAAGAATGGATGAGACGGTTCAATAAAAGGCTGATGAGCTAACAAGCTCTGTGGATGTGGCAAAGGTAAGGTCTAGCAATACTTGCATAGATCTAGATAGAATGGTTTAAGGGAATGAAACCTCAGAATTGCATGACTTGAATTGTGTTGAGAATTGATCTATAAGCCGAATGGCAGTTATGGGAAATAACTAAGGCATGGACAATTAGACCGACATAGTGTTGATTGGATTTAGATCGAAGGTTAAATAAAAATATTCAGTTGCGTACAAGTACAAATGATCTATGCTATGAAAGACTAGGAAGGTTCTTAGATAAGATCTAACTAAACCCTCGCCTTAAGAAAAAATATAGAGAAAACCGCATAAAAACCCTGAAAATGGCATTCACTACCACAAAATTTTTTTCAAAGTGACATTTGTGTCAAAAAAAAATCTTCAACTTGACCTACATGTTCATCATGTAAAAACAGACCATTTTCCAAAAAAAGTATTTAATAAATTAAAAATAAAAAATTATAAAAATCAAATATAAATAAAAATCAGAAAATTAAATTGAAATTTAAAACAAATATATATTCAATAAATAAAAATAAAAAAATAAATCAAAATACATAAAAGTAAATTAAAATTCAAAAATTAAGCAAAATTAAAGAAATTCACAAAAACTAGAAAATTTAAAAAATCAAAATAAATTTTAAAAACTTACCATATTATGTTTTTATAAAACTATTTGAAACCATCATCGTTAACAGTAATATGTTTGAAACTTTTATTGTTAACGAAAGATATGTTAGTTTTTATTGGAAAATTGCATAACATACAATATTTAAAAAAAAACACTAATAACTATAAAAATTACAAACATATATTAGTAACGATGACGGTTCAAAAATTTAACAAAATATAATTTTGTAATTTTATTTAAAAACATATTTTGAATTTTATATTTTTGAATATTCTTTAATTTATTTTAGTTTTTGAAGTTTTTATTTATTTTTCTGTATATTAGTTTATCTTATTTACTTAAAAAGAATTTCTGATTTTTTGTGATTTCGTTTTTTCTTTTCTGAATTTTTATTTATTTTCCAATTTTTAAATTTAATTTATGTTTTTTTATATAATTTTTATTTATTCTATTAATGAAATATATATATTTTTTTTTAAAAAATAACACGTCATCATTTTTACCTGTTCAAACAAGTTAATTTTTATTTGATGAACAGGTTAAGTCAAACCAAATATTTTTTTTTGTAATACAAATGTCACTAAGAAGGTTTAAAGTGCGAGTGAAAAAAAATTGAATGTTTAAACTGTGAGTGAATGCCACTTACAGGATTTTTATGCAAACTTCCAAAAAAAAATAGTAGAAGGGATAAAAATAGAAAAGTTCGGCCAGTACTTGGTCCGTGCAACGTAACGCTTTGACCGTGGCCTACACAGCCGGGGTTTACCCAAGCCGTGACAAGTTGAATCATGAATATGGATAGACTCTCATTGGGAAAGTTCTGAAGCCAAAGAGAAAAAGTGTTGAAAAGTTCATCGCTTAATGCCCCAACATTGGGGAATGTAAAACAAGATCACCACTTATTATTAAACAAACAGTCGATTTTTGCTCAAAATTGATAATGATCTTTAATCTATCCTGAAACTTCATAATCCACTACAACTTCTTCATGTTTGTGCTCATTTGTTGGGAGCCTATTGTTGATGACGACCATGCCTTCTGCTATGATCTAACTTAAAGTAACGGGAACCTGCATGAAAACAAGTCAGCAATCAATCGTTCATAACTCACTGTGCTTTCGCTGAACGTGGGCTTGACCCCGTGTCCGTCTTCTGTGTTCCAAACCCTTTCCCGACCTTCTCCAGTTGACTCACGTCTGGTCTGATCTTCGACGAGCAGGACCTTCTTCAGATGTTGAACAAAAACTGGTAGAGTAACTGTTCCCAAAACCTCTCAAAACTGCCGAAAAATGTTTGAAAACTATCAAAACTCTAACTTTCTTTCTTTGCTCTCTATCTCACACATTTTTAGGTATGTTTTAAGTGCTCTGGATGAGTTGAAATGGGAGGGGATCGAGACTATTTATTGAAATAAGCAGCCAATCAGATCCAGGTCGTGTGGCAGCCTATGTTTCCGTTTGCATGGCTCTGGTTGAATGTGCGGCGACACCTCCTGCTCCATATGTCATCTTGCAAGACCAGGGTGGCCTGCAAGGTAACACCACGTAAACATGTGAGGATGCATGGACTGGATGCATGCAAGGAGACACTACATCCTCCACATGTTTGGCCGCATGGCCCGGTCGCATGCAACGCGACACCCACTTGCTTGCTCGGTCCACCTCCTGCTCCACAGGTTTACTTGCATGTTACGACTGCAGGTACTGAGACACCTCGTGCTTCCCTTGCCACATGCACTGCCAGAAAGTTTCCACCACGTCCTGAACACAACCATCGAGCCACCTCGTGCTTCTCGGTCCAATCGTCTGATTTCAATCCTTCAGGTAAATTTTCGGCCCGCGATCAATATCGAATATTTTTCTACGCCCATTATGATGCGTTGAATATTTTTAATAAATTCAAATAGAATTCTGACCATGACGGAAAATATTTCCCGAGTGTCTGACTTCCCCAAAAAAATCCATAATATCGAAATTAGAGTTTTAGCCAAACTTCAGGTTTTCCCAGCGTGCTTTGATCCTGTCGTGATTACATTCCGTCGTTCTTAATTCCCGTCCTGCTTAATTCCTGTCCTGCTTCCGAGTTTATATGTCTCCAAAATAATATTTTACCTATACGGAAATTTTCCGAAAACGTCGTGCTTCCAAAACTGTTATGCTTTCAAAACGTTCTTCTGATCAATCTGATTCATTGTCTAACCATGGTATAAAAGCTTATTCATCATCAGTCACTATCAATTCTCCGACCACGTCGTACTTCAAAACTTCTCGATCGACCCTTATCGCCGGCGACTCGACCACCAAGTTAATGGTCGACCAATCTTCTATTTTTTTTGAACCATGTCAAGTTTTATATGACCAAAACTCAACATTCCTCATCAAACTTTGATCCCCAAAAGCTTGGCTCCAAATTCCATTTATCATTTTTTTAAAGGGTGTCTACATTCCCCCCCTTAACAGAATTCGTCCTCGAATTCTAAGGTTCTGACGAGCCTCCATCCTCCATCACCGCGTCCTCTCGGAAAAATTCTGGGTGATCGGCCTTAAATATTTCTTCATCCTCCCAAGTGACATTAATCCTGTTTTGTCTTCCCCAGAATACTTGTACTTGAGCAATCTCACGATTCTTTAGCTTCCGAATACGCCTTTCTCCCAGTCGGATTGGTCCTTCCGGATATGTAAGGTTTTTCCTTAACTCATCGATTCTCTCGGGCTCAACAGCACTTGGATCACATATATGTTTCTGAAGCATGGAAACATGGAATATAAGATGAAGATGCATATCGACTGGATGATATCTTCTGGCAGATCCAGTCGATAAGCTACCTCACCAACCTTCCCAATGATCTTGTAAGGACCAATGAACCTGACCACAAGTTTCCCGGCCTTTCCAAATCTGTCCTTCCATTTCTGTTCACTAACCTTCAAATATACCCAATCTCCTATCTCAAAAGTTACCTTTCTTCTTGACTGGTCTGCGTACTTCTTTTGACGGTCTTGAGCCTTCTTCATGTTGGTTTGAATCGTCTCCAGTTTGATCATAGTCTCCTGAACGATTGGCGATCCAAACATTCTTCTTTCTCCCACTTCCGTCCAACACATAGGTGTTTTTCATGGCCTTCCGTATAGCGCTTCATAGGGTGACATTCCTATACTCGCATGGTGGCTGTTGTTATAAGAGAGCTCAACCAACGGTAGGTGCTTCTCCCAATTCCCGACCAATCTAGAATACACATCCAAAGCATATCCTCAATGGTCAGTCCTTCACAAATCGTCTGTAGAATCTTACCAATCCATGGAATCTTCGCATCTTGCCTACAGTCTTTGAGACAAGCCAATCCCTTACTGCGCGCACCTTCTCTTTGTCCACCTTAATACCTTCCAAGGTTACTACAAACCCAAGAAAGACAAGGTGATCTGTCCCAAAGGAACACTTCTTATAGTTGGCAAATAAGGTTTCCTTTCTTAATACGTCTAGGACTTGCCTCAGATGGTTGATATGCGCGTCCACTGTCCTACTGTAGACCAAGATATCATCAAAGTAGACTACTACAAATAACCCAATGAAGGTTCTTAGTACATGGTTCATTAGCCTCATAAAGGTACTGGGAGCATTAGTTAGCCCAAACGGCATGACCAACCACTCATATAGACCATGCTTTGTTTTGAAAGTTGTCTTCCACTCATCTCCTTCTTCATCCTGATTTGGTGATATCCACTTTTTAGATCGATCTTCGAGAAGATACATGACCCATAGAGCTCATCTAGCATAGCATCCAACCGGGGAATAGGGTGGCGATATTTCATTGTGATATTGTTGATTGCTCGACAAACCACACACATACGCCAACTACCATCCTTCTTAAGTACAAGAAGGATTGGGACAGCACAAGGACTAAAGCTTTCCCTGATGTGTCCCTTTTCCAGTAACTTGTCCACTTGTCTCTGGAGCTCTTTGGTCTCACTAGGGTTGGTTCTATAAGTTGGACGGTTAGGCAGAGAAGCTCCTGGAACAAAGTCAATCTGATGTTCAATGCCAAGGATTGCTGATCAAAGGTAGCTTGTTTAAGATCAGAAGATGTAGCAAGGAAACTTAAACCTTTCACCTCAACCTCTGGATTGGTGGCCTTGGCTCCAACTGCTCGTTCTGCTTCCCTTCTTTGCTTTAGTTGAAGCTGATCCTTGTGTACCTCCTGGGGTGTCAATGGCACCAGAAACACCTTTTTGTCATGCACAAAGGAGTTTCTATTGGTGTATCCATCATGGATGGCGTTCTTATCATATTGCCATGGCCGTCTAAGTAGGATGTGGTTGGTTTCCATTGGAACAATATCACAGGTGATGGTGTCTTGGTACTGACCGATGGTGAAGGGGACAGTGACCTGATGTGTTACTCGTACCTCACCATCTTCACTCAGCCATTGGAGTGAGTATGGCCGAGCGTGCACATGGGTGGTTAACCCTAGTTTCCTTACCATGATTTCACTGGCTGCATTGGTGCAGCTTGCCCCGTCTATAATGAGACTACATACTTTACTCTGGACGAGACACCTATATAAAGTAGTTTCTCACGCTGCTCCTGAGATTCTCGTTTAGGCTGAGTGTTGAGGACTCGTCGGGTGACAAGTAAATATCCATGTGTAGGATAATTTACTATCTCCTCTTCCTCAGATGGTTACTCTTGATCGTCAGATACTATCTCTCCACTTGCCAAGACCAGCATTGTCCTTTTGTTGATGCACTCATTGGCATAGTGGCCAAATCCTTGACATTTGTAGCACTTGATGTTTCTTGACCGGTTATTGGGTGCTGGAGTTTTGTTCTTTTCATCCAGTGTGGTATTGGGAGGTCGAGGAACTTCTTTAGGCTTATTGTTCAGCTTGTCATCTCGAGAATAGGTTGGTTTGGTTGAAGCACCAAACTGATTCCGCCCCAGACTTCTCCTTTTGTTCTGCTGCTCAATCAGAGTAGCCTTATGAAGTATCTCCTCAATAGAATCATACTATTGCATCTCAATCCGGTCCTGAATGTCTCGGTTCAGGCCACCATGAAATCTAGCAATATTGGCTTCTTCTGATTCGATAACATCAGCCTTTATCATGAGATTATCCATCTCTTGATGGTAAACTTCCACGGTATTGGTTCCTTGATTCAACCTCCGTAGACGTTGGGTGAAGTTCTTTGTGGTTGTGGGTTGGGACAAACCTCTTTCTCATCACTTATTTCATCTCATGCCAAGAAGTTATTTGAAGCTGCCCATTGCATATCCTAGTGTTAGATACTTGTTCCCACCAATTGATTGCATAGCCCTCGAACTCAGTAGCAGCTAGCTTAACCTTCCTTTCTTCAGTGAAGTTTTGAAACTTGAAAACAAGCTCAACCTTCTTCTCCCATTCAACGTAGGCATCCGGATCATTCTTTCCCATGAAAGGGGGAATCCGAAGCTTGACTCTTCCAAAGTTGTCTTCAGCCTACGGTCGTCTTTGGCTGGGTCTATTCAACAGTCCCTCACCTTCCTCATTAACTGGTTCATCAACATCTCCTAGCATACCTCGCCTAGGCCGAATTGGGATGTTTCCTTCGGGTGCAATAGCCCTACCTGCAGCATTATCAATTTCAGGAGGTATAATGTCACTAGTAGAAAACTGCATAATAGACACGTTTTAGTCACGAAGCACCGTGACTTATTTTGATCTAGTCACGAAAGAGTCACGTCTAGTCACGAAAAATGTACCCGCGGCAAATCGTGTCAGTTTCGTGAAAAAAAGACACTATTTTGTCACCGATATTTCGTGACAAAGAATAGTCACGTTTTGTCACTAACTATTCGTGCCAAAAAGACACCTTTGTAGAATCTTGTTAAAAAACGTGGCTAATTTAGTCACGAAATGTCACAAAAAATAACGTGACTACAACGATGTCTAATCAAATAATCGAAAACTTTACTCTCACTCCAAGTTAGCATATATGCATTCAGCATGGCCCTGTAACCTTCTCTCCAAGTTCCCTAGCATGGCCTCAAATTGTAAATGATCGAGAAGTATGTGTTGGGTAGGTGGTTCGACAGGGAGATCATCATCTCGTCGATCCTCAGCCATAGTTCCTACCTAAGTTAGACTCAAAACAAAACACAAAAACTTCAAAGTAGTTGAAAGTTAGAAAACATAGTAACTCTCTCTCTTTCTCTTTTTTTTTCTAGACTCTTTGGGCTCTCTCAACAACCTTACCTTCTAGGGTTCAACAGTGAGCAAGATTCCCAATCACCTAAAAACCCTAACTCCTTCGTGAACTTAGATAGATATATTGTAAGATTTTTGGCGTCAGATCGCCCTTAACTAGCCTGACCAGATTTCTCCTCGGTCGACTAGATTTCTCCTCAGTCTTTCTTTGTTTCTTTTCTCTTTTCTTTTGTTCTTTTTTTTGTAGGCTAGCCCAATCTGACCAGAACTTAGATAGATAGGAAAGAAGATATAGATGTGATGGAGCGAGAAACACAAACCCTAAATCCTTCAATCGGCTCTGATACCACTTGATACGATCTTGGATAGGTGTATAAACCCATATCACTTGAAGTTGATGGTTTGTGATGAGTTTTGAGATGGAAACAAGGCGATTTGCTGCTTGTTTGTTGGGTGGTTTCTTCACACAAGGATGATGGGTTTCCTTGAGTTGTTTAGCTCCGACGATCTAGAAGAGTAACCTTGTATAGGTTGATGCCTAATGGTATTTACGTAAGCAATAGAGTAAACTATCTGGGTGATTGAAGATGGATACTCAAAAAGTTGAACACGAAGGAAGGAAACTCGAGATAGTGTTTGCTGAAAAGCTTTTAAGTTTATTCAATGGTAACTTGCAAAAGAAACACACAGCGTCTTATATAGAACACCCAAACCGCCTATGAGATCATTATCTAGAATAAGTGATATTTATCTAGAATCTAAAAAAAATCCCAAAACCAAAACCAAATCCATCTAGGATTATCAAAACCAAATCCATCAAGGATTATCAAAACCAAAACCAACTAGGATTACTAATCCAACACCAAATAGGATTAGCTAATCCAACACCAAATGGGTTTATGACCCTTATTCCGAATCTTGGCAAACCATGTGGTTAAACCAATTTATCGGCCCAGCCTTCCTCTCATATGCCTCAAGCCTGTCTTCTTCCTGTATGAACTTTATCAAGAGTCTCAATGCTTTCTCAAATGCTTTGGTCTTTGATCTTATGAATGGTCCACTTGAATAAACAAGTGGGTCTTCTGCTCTAGCTTCTGGATCAAATTCAACCATAGATGAATTCTGTCCCAACCACCCGTCCTTGTACGATCCATGCGCTGATGGTTCGTCCATGTTAGTAGCTATTGGTCCATTTGAGCTTTGCTCCAACTCATCCTCTTGTTCGGAATGCTCTGAGGCTGACCCTGTTCCTATGATGGCCGTATCACAACGAAATGAGGAATCACGGTGGTGAAGAATGACAAAAATGAATTGATCCTGATGATGACTGTGACTGCACAAAATGTGTGTCGTTTACAGAAAGCTTAATGCTGACACACGAAAGGATCACTTTCCTCTCCCCTTTATCAATCAGATGTTAGACAGACTCGCATGCCACCAATACTATTACTTTCTCGATGGGTATTCAGGATTTTTCCAAATTCCTATACATGCCGACGATGAAGAAAAGACCACCTTCACATGGCCTTATGGAATGTTCGCATACCGCAGAATACCCTTCAGAATATGTTGCTCCTGAAACACTCCAGCGGTGCATGATGTCTATATTTACTGACATGACCGAAGACTTCATGGAAGTTTTCATGGACGACTTCTTAGTGTACGACCCATATTTCATAACATGCCTAGATAGCCTATGTAAGGTGTTGGCAAGATGCGCAGAGAATAATCTAGTTCTAAACTAGGAAAACTGTCATTTCATGGTCAATAGTGGAATCTTTTTGGGACGCAAAATCTCAGCAGCCGGTATCGAGGTGGACAAACCCAAAATCGAGTTAATGACAGGTTTACCACAACCGACCAACGTAAAGGACGTCATAAGCTTTTTAGGAAACGCTGTATTTTATAGAAGATTCATAAAAGATTTAAACAAGATAGCTAGATCTCTCACAGCGCTCCTATGTAAAGAAGTGAAGTTCGACTTCACAGACGAATGTCTCAAAGCTTTCAAAGAAATCAAATCAGCCCTCGTATCTTCTCCGATTGTGCAAGCACCAGATTGGAGTTTACCTTTCGAAATTATGTGCAACGCCAGCGATTTCGTTGTGGGTGCTGTACTCGGACAGAAAAAGGACAGGAAGCTGCACACTATATACTATGCTAGTAGGACTCTCGATGATTCACAACAAAATTATGCGACGACATAAAAAGAACTACTACCCTGGTGTTCGCTTTCGAGAAGTTTCGCTCTTATCTAGTAGGTTCGAAAGTGGTTGTCCATACTGGCCACACCTCCCTGAAATACTTAATAAACAAAAAGATGCAAAACCTAGGCTTATTAGATTGGTTCTCCTCTTACATGAATTCGACATAGAAGTCAAGGATAAGAAAGGAGTCGACAATGGAGTCACAGATCACCTGTTCCAAACAAGATTCGAAGACGACGTCTCTATCAACGGTTTCCTACCTATAGAAAACGTCTACCACGCAGAATCGAATTTCGTTGGCCATGTGCGTTCGACTGATGAGGAAGAATCCATCGACGTCTGCGAAGAAACATGGATCGATGGTCGCCTTGAAAGGCACAACGAGATGACCATTACGCACAATGCAATTGTCGGATGTGATCCTTCAACACCAAACAATGATTCTCTTGGAGGTAGAAGTTTAAGTCAGGGGGTGTGGTCGTCCATACTGACCACACCGCCCTGAAATACTTAATAAACAAAACAATGCAAAACCTAGGCTTATTAGATTGATTCTCCTCTTACATGAATGCAACATAGAAGTCAAGGATAATAAAGGAGTTGACGATGGAGTCACAGATAACCTGTTCCGAACAAGAGTCGAAGACGACGTCTCTATCGACGGTTTCCTACCTATAGAAAACGTCTACCACGTAGAATCGAATTTCGTTGGACATGTGCGTTCGACTGATGAGGAAGAATCGATCAACGTATCTGTCGATGGTTTCCTACCTATAGAAAACATCTACCACGCAGAATCAAATTTATTTGGGCATGGGCGTTCGACTGATGAGGAAGAATCGATCGACGTCTGCGAAGAACCATGGATCAATGGTCGTCTTGAAAAGCACAACGAGATGAACATTACGCACAATTGAATTGACGGATGTGATCCTTCAACACCAAACAATGATTCTCTTGGAGGTAGAGGTTTAAGTCAGGGGGTATGTGCTTTGAAAACTTTTGATAGACCTTGGTATGCAGATATTGTAAACTATCTTGCAGATGACATATAACTAGAATTATTTAAAGGATACCGCAAAAAGAAATTCCTGAGAGAAATACGGAGATATCACTGGAACGAACCCTACCTTTACAAACAATCTTCTAACGGCATATACAGACGATGCATTTCTGAAAGCGAAGCCGCAAATATTATATATCATTGTCATGGATCCGAATATGTTGGTCATTTCGTCAGTTTTAAGACCGTGTCAAAAACTCTACAAGCAGGTTTTTGGTGGCCAACAATGTTCTGTGATCCTCAAGCATACATAGAAAAGTGCGACCCCTGTAAAAGGAGAGGAAAACCAGAAAGAGACACGAAATGGAGCAGAATTTCATACTTGAAGTTGAAGTGTTTGATTGCTGGGGCATCAACTTTATGCGACCTTCCCCTCTTCACATGGAAAAAAATTTGTCGCTGTAGACTACATTTTCAAATGGGTTAAAGCAATAGCCACTCTGAAAAATGAAGCTGGGTAAGTTGTGAAGCTTGTCAAAAGTATAATATTTCCCCATTTGGGAGTCCCACGAATCGTAATAAGCGACGGAGGTAACCACATTATTAATATAGTGTTCAAAAAATTACTCAAGAGACATGGAGTTCACCATCGAGTAGCGACACCTTATCATCCTCAGACTAGTGGACATGTTGAAGTATTCAACGATCAAATCAAAGAAATCTTAGAAAAGACGGTAGGATCAACCCGTAAGGACTGGTCTTTAAAATTGGATGACACACTCTGGGCTTACCACACCGCGTTTAAAATACCGTTGGGAACCACCCTTTTCCACTTACTTTATGGAAAACCATGTCAACTCCCAATGGAGCTAGCGCATAAAGCATAATGGGCCATCAAAACTACAAATTTTGATGCTAAACCCTTTGCAGAAAGGAGATTTATCCAATTGACTGAATTGGAGGAGATTAGGTATCACCCCTACGAGAATTCGAAATTTTACAAGGAGAGAACTAAAGCCTATCAGGACAAGAAAATTATTCTAGGCATTTGGTACCTAATGACAAAGTACTCTTGTACAACTCTCGGTTAACTCTATTTCCCTGGGAAGTTACGTTCTCGTTTGTCCGGACCCATCACCATGAAAGAAGTCACACCTCATGGGGCGATTGTCCTGATTAATTTGAAAAGCAAAGACTTCACAGTGAATGGGTACAAAGTAAAGCTTTATTGGGCTAGAGCTGAAATTACTCATCCACAGACCACACGTCTAGAGATGCCAAATCCCAACTGACGAGCTCAATTTTCTGTCAAGCTTACATATCTTTTTTTATGAATATCTATTTTTATATTCTCTAATATGAATTTAACATTTTAAGATTAACATATATATATATATATATAATAGTAGTTATGCGCGAATATGAGATATGGGTTGCGACCATCGACCGATGTCACCAAGTTGCCATCGATCGGTGGTACACCGTCGAGTATATAAGCTTGACGGACCCCTTTTTCATAAACACTTTCAAAAACTGCCAAACCCCACCTAATTTCAAGAGCGATATCTCTCTAATTCCTTGGTTAATTCTGCTCGTTTTATGACCCTGAACCACTCGATTTCCCCCCTCTCCCCTCGGCATGTTTAGTTTACTAAATCAACTGATCTTCAAGGTATGGTCTCTAAATCTATTAGTTTAGGGAGTTTCTAGGGTTTGAGAGATAAATCAATTTTTTTTTGGTTTACGTTGGCATTTAGAACATTTTAAGGTGATGGATTACTAGAATATGAGTTATCAACCGATTGTGATTGTTGTTGCAAAATCCTTGGTGTGATTTGAAAGATGAAAATATCGTGACATTCGTGACCGACCATCGATCGATGCTCAGAGGGTCCATCGATCGCGTCGTATCGACTTGAAGTAATCACTGATTCTCGTTTGTTTTGCGATTGCAGATGAGCAAGAGATGAAGCAAGGTGCGTTTCAATGTTCGTGGGTCTAGTTCCTCACCATCAGGACCTCCCTGTCGTGCACCTTGGCCTTAGGCGAAAATGGATTTGACCGGCACGTTCGCGCAATACCTCGACCTCAAGGGAGATGTCGCCTCGATGGCATGCACCCACAGAGCCGTGTCCAAGGACTGGGGCGACTATGACAGCCTCTTCTATAATGCTTGGCAAGGCGTTTCTATCGAGCCCGCCAGGTTCGTCAACAGAGACGTCCTGACAAAGCTGGGGCTCCATCCTGACATCCACGACATGATAGGGATCTTGGTATGGAGACCATGGCTACTATGTCGTTTCCACTCTACCCCAACCTGGTCTGACAATTCATGGAAACAGCTCGGGTTATCTATCATAACTCGTGGGCAAAGAGAGCGACCGATGCCTATTTGACCTTCATGATCAGGGGCATCAGGTACACTATCACCATCCCTGACCTCTGCCAAATCTATGGGTTCAACAACCCCGAGTACCTCGGCTGAACCGTCCCACCCTTCCCTGGTCAGACCGCCTTTTGTGGTCTCATTGGCACATGCCATTTTGAATCCAGCGCATCCACGCACACATATGTTCGCCACCCGTCCCTCCACTAATTTCTGAAGATCCTTGCCAACACCTTGTTGTGCAAGATGGAGCCCAACAAGCTGAGGGTTCAGGAGTTTACACTGTTGTACGATTCAATTGAGGGCCTGGTTGAGCTTGATGACGATGCCATTTCACCGCCCGTGAGTGACCAAATGGTGAACATGGGAGCCAATTTTAATGAGCACTTAGTATCTCTGAAGGGGAAACCCTTCAAGCGATCCATCAGGAAGAAGGAGACGATAGGGAGCCTCATGACACCCATCTTTCTACGCCTTGATATCAGCTTTCAGGGAGCCTCTGTAGAGTCTCAGTTCGAGTATCTGGATGAAGCTCACCTGGCGAGGTCAGGGTGGCTGAAGGAAGGACGCTTGTGGTCCTTTGTAGATGAGGCGGGACCCCATATGATAGAGCTCCCGGCGCCCAGTGTGATGGATTTTGCTGACACCCTTGCACGCCTCGAAATCAGGCCGAACGATCGCCTTGTGCGCAATGCACGCGTCCGTATACGGCGCAGAGGAGGACTCAGAGCAGCACACGTGCCTGCTGAGGACCAGGCAGCAGCACCTCCACCGCCTCCACCAGCATTCCAACATATCCCAGAGATTCCCACTCACGATCACGGAGACTTACAGCAATTCATAGTGGGAGCACTTCAGGCTATATGGGGTAGATTGGAGGTTATGACTCGGTGCCAGTGTTTCAGCAGTCCGTGTACTAGGGCGAGGTCTCCACTAGCAGTTCCAGCACCACAAATCCAGATGGACATGGATACCACCGACGAGGAGTATCCTACATTTTGTTGGATTTTTATTGGACTCATGTTTATTATCATTGCTTGCTGCTTTAACTTGATTTTTTGAGTCTCTAACAGAGCTAAGATAAAGAGAGATGATCATAATGAGAGGATCTTAGAAATTTTTTACGGTTACATGCTGACGACTTCATGATCTTTGTCGACCATCAATCAATGGTCCTTTGTCGTCTACGATCGATGGAGATATTGACAGAAAGGTACAAGTTCTTGAATCCTAACAACTAATTATTTAAATTTCTATTTATTTCATCCCGTCAATCTCATGTTATTTTAACACTGAGACAATTTATTCAAGTCTGGGAGAAGTGATTACTAACACCACATGTTATTTTTGATGTTTTATTTCCTACTAACGATTATCTAAAAAACTTTATAAATGTTTTATTGACTCAAAGTTAAAATCTAGTTGTAGACTATAACCTTTTTCTGGAACAATTATTGCACCATTTTCTAGCACAATTCTAAGATTGAATGGAAAAGCTAAGTAGATTGATTATCTTGTAACACCCACACTTTCTAAGAGCTTCTAAAGGAACCAAAGCTAACCTTTAACCTATGTAACTATATTTGCTTGTTCTAGGGCTTGGTATACATAGGACTGGAATCCCCCTGCAGATCTGAAAGGTAAAAGTACTTTACTTTCTGATCCTCATCTCACCTTTCTTTAGAATCTTAAAAAATAAATAAAGAAAAGATTGAGATGATTTCCTGAGATGCAGAGGGGTACGTACATTATCGATGAACCCACTATTCTAATTCAAAGGAATGATTAAACATTTTTGGAAGCAAGGGGTAGGTACATTAACGATGCCCCACTATTCGCCTACAACTTTGTCAGTTAAATTGGAAATGAGATGGCAAGATGGACTGTATCAGCATCATTGTCCATTGAATTTGAGATATAAAAAGATTCAGAAAAGAAAGAAGAGAGAGTAAAAGGATTAGAAAAGTTACATGTGGTTCAGACACTTGCTTGAGTACGAGTCCATGTGTCCTCTGATCGATATCCCCAAGATAAAACCTACACCTTATATTATGTATTCTAATGAGGATAATAGGGTGTATGTCAGATAACTTATGGTATATTGTGGTAGGTAAGATCGATTAGCTAAAAGTACATCAAAATACTTAGATGTGGTTGCAACATAAACTTAGGTGAAACAATGTTCCAAGGAGCTGGTAAGTCTTTTTGCTTTCAAACCTTTCTCTGATTAATTCTATGTTTTGCTTGAGGGCAAGCACATGATAAGTTTGGGGGAGTTGATGTTTCATGGTTTTTACCTAATTTTACCCATGATATGTATACGGTTTTAAGGTCTTTATTAGCAATTCATATGGTCTTAGAGTCTTTACAGGTTCATGTACTCATTGGAAACAATTTGAGCTTTTAGATCATTCTGGAGCATTGAAGAGTGCTCAGCCAATAATTCGAAGTCAGAACAAAGAAACGCTAAGACCATCGATAGACGTCTCACCTTGATTGTCGATCGACCGTCAATACTTCTGTCGAGTTACCTGAGATTTGACAAAATCATGATTTTGCCCAAATGTTCCATTATTTGCAAGACAAGTGTTTGGTCGTGTTTTAGGCTAGTTATTGGGTTATTTAGTTGTTTTGCAAGACACCACTTTTTACACAACTCTTTTGACACTTGCAAACTTGATTTCTACCTTTGGAGAGAGAGGTTTATTCGATTATAAAACTAAGATCTTGAACTCTCTTGTTTTATTATTGTTATTCTTTAGGCAATTTATTTATATATTCATCATTTTTATCGTAATCATGTCTCAGTTGTCTATTGTTAGATTTATGGTTCTTCTAGGGTAGTTAATGGCTTGCTAATGTTATGAAATTGTCATGGTCATTCTAATTAGTTCTTTGTTTAAGTAGATCTTAATGCTAAGTTTAATTTGATCACTTCAACCTTATAGGATGTTATGGCGCAAGCGATAGCTTAGTTATACCCTGAAACATATCTTAAACAGTCTAATACCTTGGTAACAAACGAAAGTTGAACTAGAGAATTAGTGAACATATCAAAACACATGAATCATTCATGTTTAGAAGTAGCGTCGATCGATGCCATGCAGTGGCTGCCGATCGGCACTCCGTTCAGACTCACGGTAGTGACTTATCTAAACCCTAAGTTTGAGTTCAGAATAAGAGCTTCACTAAAACCCTTAATAATCCTTTAGTTTGCAATGCTTAGTTACTTAAGAGTTCCCCTAAGTGTAATCCTTCTTAATAATCTTTACAAACCAAACCAATCCTTGATTCACTATTAGTAAATCTATACTTTCATCTAGCTTTATTTTGAAACAACAAATTTCTTGTGTGATCTTAGAGTCTCTGTAGTATCGATCCTTAAATACTGCACTAAACCTCTTATTTGAGAGAGTTAAATGTAGCTTATAGGGTTAATCTGAGAGTGCATAATAAATGCTACATCACTGTTCCCTACACCATATCCTTTTCATGACCACTTCATGTGATTAGAACCAACCATACATGTTTTCCCTAAAAAAATAGGCCCTACGTGAAGTTCCAAGAATGGGAACATGAAAACTTGATCATCAAGCTGAATTGGCCCGTCGTCATCATCATCTGTGACAATTCCTTTACCTTTGTGGTCCATCGTTGAAGAACAACAGATCCTTATAGATCATGATTCTGTCATGAGGATTCTGGTACATCAATGGACACACAGATATGATCCGACAGAGATTGTGAAAGACTGATAATCATGTTAAAACCAAAGCTGATTATTGTCCAGCAATCACAGCCCTACTATTCGCAAAGATGAAGAATGTAAAGAAGAGCGCGAGCTGATCTAATTATCGAATACACAGAGCTGTTTTTGCCAGAGAAAATGATACCGTGGTGATGAAGAAAGATCTGGCATGTAAAAATGGGGGAGACCCTAGGACAAGCGAACACCAAAGGCTGATCTCAACATCAATGAAATTTGTGATCAGGTGAAACGATCAATACTCAAAGAAGTGACTGATCATGTGAAAGATGATATGCTCAAACTAACCTAAATATACTCTCCTAAATAAGAGGTTCGTAGTAGTACTTGAGGATCGAATTTACATAGACTTAATATTTTACACAATAGACTATTTGTTTCAGACTAAGCGAGATCAATAAGAAAAACAATTAAGAAAGCAGTAAAGAGATTGGTTTGTAAACAATAAGGAAAAGCACTAGACTTAGCGATTTGACAATAAAGAGATTCAACCACAAATCAATAGATGCTAGGGTTTATTATGTTCAATTCCATAACTCAAATATCAAAAGTAAGTTATCCAACTCTCGTTGTGAAAAACTATCATATTTTTAATTCATATCTAATACAACTCTCATTGCGTATCCGATGAATCAAACAATCAATAAACCAGATTCAAATATGTTCAACTAAATCTTAGACCTCTCTTTGCGAATATGTATTTAGAACAAAAGGATTAGATTCAGGTTATCGGTCACAATCTCGTTTTATTCTGATTATCCTATGATTCAAGATTTAGGTTATCAGCCACACTCTCTTCTATTCCAACTACTCTAGAATCTAGTATTATAAACGATCCTGGTGTAGAAATATATGAATAACCCTAGCAATCCTATGATTAGCAACTTGACATTAAGCTCATGAAACCCCTATACCTAACAAGATATCTACTCAGACATGATAGAAATAACATTAATCATGATCTAGCTGAATAGATATTATATAAATCATCAACGGGAGTTCCAAAGAAAATCTTAAGGAGTTCTTATCTTCTCTCCAAAATTAAAAGAAAGCTTAACCTAAATAATGGATGCAAGATAATAAATATAGGTTAAACCATGTTTTAAGTTCTTTTGTAAATAAGGGAAACTTTGGGGCCAAACTGAAATTCATGGAAACTGATAATAAATCATTGGGAGCAGTTCAGGATGGGCGTCATTTGTTTCTCATATGGCGTTGGTGGATGCTAAGTCACAACCTCGGCAGCCTCCTCTTGCGCGTTATGGATCAGTTTTCAGTTAAACGAGCATAACTTTTGATCTAGGATCATGAGTGACCTCAAACCAGTGGAATTGGAGAGGTAACTCAAAGCTCTAACTTATATCAAAATATTAGCTCAATCTCACTGTAGGAAGTCCTCCATTCGTTGTTATATTTCTGACGTATATGTGCAGTTCTGCACCTCAAATAGCTTCAAAATCTCCAAAGTTGCCAAAACATACCTCAAACCTGTATACCATAAAAAAAATATCAAACGAATCTAGATACATAATAAAGAGTCTAAAAAGGACCTAATTCAAGGTAAAAACCGAAACCTATCAAGAGCCTCCAAATTGCCATCAGACTGTGAGAGCCCTAGCTAACATGAGATTGGTTGCTATATTTCTATATTTCATTGTTTCTATATTTTAATAATTTTTTTTTTGGTTTATGAAACTATTTGCTTTATCATTTAGTCAAAATAGGACAAAGATAATTTTATCATGTTAGAACAAGGATACTGAATTTGTGTTCTAATTTCTAATTTTCACTTAATTTTATATATCATAGACCTTAATTTGAACCAATTATTCTAGTTCACCATTTAACTTATCTCCAAGCCACTTCTATTTTAGAGATCTCTATTATATTCCAATACATTCATCTGCTATAGTTGCCTCTATAAATAGGTGAATGCTATTTGTTTCCTCTATATCATACTTTTAAAATGGAAGTGAGTTGAAAATGATCTTAACCATACAACCAACCAAAGAAAATTGCTTTTCCTGATTAAGTTAAAAAAGTGCATTCTAAGATTAACTTTGCATTCATTCACTAGATGCCTCATGTAAGACCCACCTCCCCCAAAACCGACAAGGGTTCAAAGTGCGGACTTAGGACCACACGACTACGCCAAAAGACAAGCCAACGCATCTTGCCAATGGACTGAGTTGCATAAGATGCGTTGCTTTATGTTTAATTTCACAAACCCAACCGACATATCTCACGCTTCTATTCATAGTCTTACAAGTGGGAGAAAAAAATGGAAAGGAAGAGGAGGGCATGAGTAGATGGATTACTCAATGAGATGGGTTCTAGAAAAGTCTCTCCATATGGCCACCCATATAGCTCAATCAAGAACAAGTACTAACTAGCTGCCTAAACTTCACTTTACAAATATGATTATCACTTAACAGTTCTACAAACTTCATATAGTTTCACATCTCAACACATCCTTCACGGCAAATTTGTGATGGTGCAGTGGGTACAACCACACCCCCACACGGTGGAATTTATCACATTTCCACACATTTCTCATCTCAACACATTCCACACATTTAACCCATTTAATGTCACAACACATTCGTCACCACAAACTCGTGATGGTCCTGTGGGTACAACCATGCCCCACACGGCAGACATCTATCGCACTCGTCAATACCTTACTACGTTCTCGCATATGCCAGCGGCCTTACGATGGGTACAACAACACCCCCACAAGGCGAAACCTATCAGATACAACCACACCTCTGTGGGGCGGAATACTAAACACATCCACTACCAATCACATACAACACATAGTCCCGTCCTACTGTTAAATCGTCTATTCAATTCACTCCATTCATCTATCAACCTTGTTGTTCAATTCTTTCTAACAATCCTAGCTTGCAATCAATTCGTAAAAAATCATCACACAACAATGCAATCAATCACATCAACACAAACAATCCATAAACTTCCTTTAACATGGTGAGCATTCTTATGCAGTATGTCATATGCATCTAGCAACCTAGAAACCTTTATGATCTACCACCGTAGCGAACAATCAAGACTAACAAGACCTAATCCAACATCAAAAGATATAAGAGGTCCAGAGAAGAAAGTGGTTTCAAGACCAACCCACTTGGATGGAAGACCTGGATCCATATATGAGATAGATCTAGATCAAATATTCAGATTTGAACATGGGAACAAGCAGCGATGAACAATCACATCGCCAACACCACACGATGACTCCATGGCGACTTGGACGAGTCGCAGCTTCTCCTGGTAGCGATGTTGTGGCACGCCAGCTCTGGTGATGGCTCACGGTTGGGCTCGGTAGTTTCGTGGTGGCGCTCCAGTGCCGAGGCGACGACTTGGGCAATGAGAAAGAAATAAGAGAGAGATCAATGAGAGGGAGAAAAAGAGGGAGAGAGAGTTCGAGAGAGAGAGTTCGAGAGAGAGAGGTAGAGAGAGATAAGAGAAAAGGGATCTCAACGGCTAGGTTTTCTAATCTCTCTGGAACTAAGCAGCGCTTCACTCTAGATTTCTGATGGGGAAAAAAAGAGATGGAGACTCTGTATTTACAACAAACGGAGGGGAAACCCTAGGTTTAACCCTAATGGGCCCTAGACCTAGTTGGTTTCCCTTTAAAACAAATGAAATTTTGGGCCACATGAATTGGGAGCTTACAATTCTCCCCCCCCATTAATAGGAATTCGACTCGAATTCCGATACTCATACAGTACATAATCATGTCCGAAACCCGGAAGGACAACGATGGAACAACAACTGACTGAACGATCTCAGAAATAAGGATTTTAAAAAGGCGGAACTGATATCTCACTAAGTAACGAGAGACCTTAACGTGGCTCTGATACAAATTGTAAGACCCGCCTCCCCCAAAACCAACTGAGTTTTAGAGTGCGGACTTAGGAACATGCGACTATGCTAAAATACCAGCCAACGCATCCCACTAAAGGGCCGAGTTGACCAGATGCGTTTCTTTGTGTTTAAATCTACCAACCCAATCGATATTTCTCGCGCTTCTATTCATAGTCATGCAAGAAGGAGGAAAATGGAAAAGAAGAGGAGGACATGAGTAAATGGATTACTCAATGAGATGGCTTCTAGACCAGTATCTCCACATGGCCACCCATATAGCTCAATGCAGAACAATGACTGACTAGTTGCCTAAACATTCATATGACTCATTACTTTAACATTTCACTTACTTTATAGATACATTATGACTTAAGAGTTATACAAACTTCATAATATTTCACATCTCAGCGCATCCATCACGACAAAATCGTGATGGTCCAGTGGGTACAACCCCGCCCCCACACGGCAGACTTTATCACATTTCCACACATTTCTCATCTCAACACGTTCCACACATTTTCACAACTCACGTCACAACACATCTGTCATGGCAACTCGTGATGGTCCACTGTTTAAAACCACGCCCCCTTTGATGCCTTACGACGTTCTCACCTGTGCCGGCGGCCCTACAGTGGGTACAGCCATGCCCCCAACAAGGCGGAACCTACCAGATATAACCACGCCCCCGTGGGGCGGACTACTAAGCGCATCCCCCTACCAATCACATACAACAGATAGTCTCATCCTAGCGTTCAGTCGTCTATTCAATTCATTTCATTCATCTATCAACCTAGTCATTCAACTCTTTCTAAAATTCCTACTCGCATTCAGTATGTAAACAATCATCACACAAAAATGCAATCAATCACATCAACACAAACCGTCCATTAACTTCCTTTAACAAGGTGAGCGTTCTTATGTAGTATGTCGTATGCTTCTACCAACCTAGAAACCGTTATGATCTACCACCGTAGCGAACAAACAAGAGTAACCAGACCTAATCCAACATCAAAAGATATAAGAGGTCAAGAGAAGAAACTGGTTTTGAGACCAACCCACTTGGATGGAAGATCTGAATCCAGATCTGGGACAAATCTAGATCGAAGATTCAGATCTGAACATGGGAACAAGCAGCGACGAACAATCACATCTCCAACACCACACGACGACTCCATGGCGACTGGGACGACTCGTGGCCTCTCCTATAGCGACGTTGTGGAGACCCGGCTCTGGTGATGGCTCACGGCTGGTCTCGGTGGTTTTGTGGTGGCGCTCTAAAGGGGACGCGACGACTTGGGCAAGGAGAGAGAAAGAAGAGAGATATCAATGAGAGGGAGAAGCAGAGGGAGAGAGAGTCATGCCGAGAGAAAGAGAGAGAAGAGAAAAGGGACATCAACAGCTAGGGTTTTCTAATCTCTCTAGAACTAAGCAGCTCTTCGCTCTAGATTTCTGATGAGGAAAAAAGAGATGGAGGCTCTATATTTACAACCAACGGATGGGAAAACCTAATGGGCCCTAGATCTAGTGGGTTTCCCTTTAAAACAAAAAAAATTTTGGGCCACATGAATTGGGATCTTACCATAATCCCCCCCGGTTAATAGGAATTCGACTCGAATTCCAAAACTCATACACAAACCATGCATGTCCGAACCCAGGAAGGACAACGATTGAACAACAACCGACTGAACGATCTCAGAAATAAGGATTTTAAAAAGGCGGAACTGATATCTCACTAAGTAACGAGAGACCTTAACCTGGGTCTGATACAAATTATAAGACCCGCCTCCCACAAAACCGACCGGGGTTAAAGTGCAGACTTAGGAACACGCGACTACGCCAAAATACAAGCTAACTCATCCCGCCAATGGACCAAGTTAACAAGATGCGTTTTACTTATGTTTATATCTACCAACCTAACCGACATATCTCGCGCTTCTATTTATAGTCTTACAATAGGGAGGAAAATGGAAAGGAAGAGAAGGACATAAGTAAATGGATTACTCAGTGAGATGGCTTCTAGACCAGTCTCTCCGCATGGCCACCCATATAGCTCAAGGCAGAGCAATGACTGACTAGTTGCCTAAACATTCATACGACTCATTACTTTAACCTTTAACATTTCACTTACTTTATAGATACAGTTATCACTTAACAGTTATACAAACTTCATAATATTTCACATCTCAGCACATCCATCACGACAAACTCGTGATGGTCCAGTGGGTACAACCCCGCCCCCACACGACGGACTTTATCAAATTTCCACACATTTTTCATATCAACATGTTCCACACATTTTCACTACTCACGTCACAACACATCTGTCATGGCAAACTCGTGACGGTCCACTGGATAAAACCACGCCCCCACATGGCGGATCTCTATCGCCCCCGTCGATGCCTTACGATGTTCTCACCTGCGCCGGCGGCCCTACAGTGGGTACAGCCATGCCCCAACAAGGCGGAACCTACCAGATATAACCACGCCCCCCGTGGGGCGGACTACTAAGCGCATCCCCCTACCAATCACATACAACACATAGTCCCATCCTAGTGTTCAGTCGTCTATTCAATTCAGTTCATTCATCTATCAACCTAGTCGTTCAATTATTTCTAAAATTCCTACCCGCATTCAGTATGTAAACAATCATCACACAACAATGCAATCAATTACATCAACACAAACAGTCCATTAACTTCCTTTAGCAGGGTGAGCGTTCTTATGCAGTATGTCGTATGCATCTAGCAACCTAGAAACCGTTATGATCTACCACCGTAGAGAACAATCTAGACTAACCAGACCTAATCCAACATCAAAAGATATAAGAGGTCAAGAGAAGAAACTGGTTTCGAGACCAACCCACTTGGATGGAAGATCTGAATCCAGATCTGGGATAGATCTAGATCTAAGATTCAGATCTGAACACGGGAACAAGATGCGATGAACAATCACATCTCCAACACCATATCACGACTCCATGGCGATGTGGAGACTCTCGGCTGCTCTTGGTAGCGATGCAGTTGCGCTCCAGCCCCAGTGATGGCTCGCGGCTTGGCTCGGTGGTTTCGCGGTGCCGCTCTGGTGGTGAGGCGATGACTTGGGCAAGGAGAGAGCATAAAGAGAGAGAGATCAACGAGAGGGAGAAGAAGAGAAAGAGAAAGAGAGAGAAGAGAAAAGGGACCTCAACGACTAGGATTTTCTAATCTCGCTGGAACTATGCTGTGTTTCACTCTGGATTTATAATGGGGAAAAACAAAGGTGTAGGTTATGTATTTATAACAAAAAGAAGGGAAACCCTAGGTTTGACCCTAATAATTCCTTTATCTAGTGGGTTTCTCTTTAAAACAAAAGAAATTTTCGACTACATGAACTGGGATCTTACACATCGTATCAAATAAGCTGGCTGGCATTAACTCATCCATGAGAAGCAACTTATCACAATCGAATATTCATCTAATCATCTAAATGAATTTGCCATTTTTGTGATTTCACTATTCATGGAATTTTCGAAGTGAGAACATAGATACCTATCTTTAGAAAAAAAAATAGGCACAATAACAGCAGACTTATTGTATACAATCAGACAATCCAACGCAAGATTGGAACAAAGTTAAATTGAAAATTAATCAATACAGCTGTTGATGAAGATTTCTGGTGCGATAATTGATGGACAAAACTTATTTGACATAAACTTGTACTGCAATAAGAACAAACCATTAATTAACAAAAAACATCAGCATCGTTACTCTTCTTAACAAGCAAATAAAAACTTACTTTGTGTTAACTATACTTCTCCCTTACAGCTGGAAGAGTAGAGACATGAGCGTTACTACACAATCGTTGAAGATCCTTCACACATCCTCGCAATTCTGTCGCTTTATTGTTTGTATACTGCAACGTGGAATTCTAATTGACCATAATAAACAAACATTTTACAACATTGATCCTTAAAAGTAAAGATTGTCTGGACAGAATAAAATTACACACCCACGGTCTTCTTGTTGGGTATAGAAAATACTTAGCCAAAAAATGGAAGAGTAAGACCCGCCTCCCCTGAAAATGATTGGAGTTCAGAGCACGGTCTTACGAACACATGACTACGCCAAAAGACAAGCCAACACATCCCGCAAATGGACCGAGTTTTTCCAGATGCGTTCCTTTATGTTTAAATCCACCAACCCAACCAATATATCTCGCATTTCTATTCATAGTCCTCCAAGAGGGAGAAAAAATGGAAAGGAAGAGGAGGGCATGAAAAAATGGATTACTCAGGGAGATGGCTTCTAGACCAGTCTCTCCGCATGGTCACCCATATAGCTCAATGCAGAAAAAGTATTGACTAGTCGCCTAAACATTCATACGACTTTATACTTTATCATTTCACTTAACAGTTCTACAAACTTCTTAACATTTCACTTCACCTTGCATATACGATTATCATTAACAGTTCTACAAACTTTATAACATTTCACATCTCAACACATATATGATTACCTCTTAATAATTCTACAATCTTCCTAGCATTTCACATCACTTCACGTTCATCACAGCCACAAGAAAAATAGGAACTAGCATGTGACCATCAAACAAACAACCTAGACCTCTACGACCTACCGCACGTCCCCGGGAGAAGACGTTACGTGTCCCCCTTTGCTGTGAGTTCCTACGGGCTATAATCCGTAGCATCCAATGTGACTACCCGGTCATGACCTCTTTGGCTCAATTAGGCACTTTCTGTCCTCGCGGTTCCATAGTCACTTATGCCTAGACTCGGCATGACTCGATTCTACTAGGTTCGGTATAGATCCCGTTCACTCACCGTCACCGTCCTTTCACGGCCCTTTCTAATTTCTATCCCACCATCGCGCGGTCACCGATTTTACACGGACTTTCACACTAGTTGGACTATAGACGCCACCCGTTCTCAGTGTCTCAAACAGGACGACAAACATGTTCATTGACTCATTCTCATTTCCATTTCTTATTTCTATCCCGCCATCGCACGGTCACCGAGTTTACACGGCCTTTCATCACATATCTTATTTCTCATCATCATTCTCATTCACATTTCATTCTCATTTCTCATCATCATTCTTATTTCTCATTAACCCTAACTTTAACCTTATCATTAGACGTCACCCATTCTTGGTGTCTCACACATACTTCACTTCACATCCATACTTACATACACACATACAAGAAACCAATTGTAATCCCTTGTAGTACTTTCATTCACAACATGACTATTAACCTATGCGTGCACTTCTTTCTAGCAACCTAAATTTCATCATTATTCATCATCAATCAACACATAACAACCAACACACAAGCAATAATTCATCATCAATCACCACATCAACCCAAGGCAGTTCATTAAGTTCCTTTAATAGTATGAGCGTTCTTTTGCAGTATGACATATGCATTTAACAACCTAGCAACCATTATGATCTATCATCCTAACGACAATCAAGACTAACCAGACTTAATCCAACATCATGTTATATAAAAGGTCAAGAGAAGAAACTGATTTCAAGACCAACCCACCTGGATGGGAGATCTGGATCTAGATCTGGGATATATCTAGATCTAAGACACAGATCTGAACACAGAAACGAACAACGACGAACAACAACATCTCCAACACCACACGACAACTCCATGACGCCCTAGGGCGACTCGCGGCGGCTCCCCGGTGGCGAGGAGACGTCTCAGCACGAGGAGAGAGAGAGAAGAGATATTCAACGGAAGAGAGGGAGAGATAAGAGAGACGGAGAAAGAGAGGTCTTTGACGGCTAGGTTTTAACTCTCCGGAACTTTAGAAATCTGCAGAGACTTTCTGGTGGGGAAGAAAAGAGAAGGACGTAGTATTTATAACAAAAGAAGGGAAACCCTAGGTTTAACCCTAATGGGCCCTACACCTAGCGGGCTTCTCTTTAAAACAAAATAAAATTTTGGGCCTGTGGGCCAGGGATCTTACAGCAGCAACAAGGAAAAGAGAATGAGAGAGCATTTTGTACTCCAAAAGCGACAATTCCACAATGTACTTTGCCATACATTCTAGCTGCATACACGGAGCCTCATCAACCTTATGGGCAACCAGAAAAAAGTGTCTGAATGTCAAGTTTAAAGACTAATGTGGTTGGTGATATTGTATGAGATATAAATGTTGAACTAGCGTCCTAACAATATATTGTAATGGTAAGAATCAAACATTTTTGCTAACCTTAAAAAGCATTTGGTTGTTGGCGCTGACGTTTCAAATTTCAAGTAATTCAAAACAGCAGATTCCATGTCAAGAACCTCCAAGAAGAGCCAAAAATGCACATATGCAAACAAAATCAATGACTTTAATTAGTGGATTTTGTTCTCATTTATCAACATCATGTAAGAAAAACTATCTCTTCATATTTTCTGAAACATTAAAGGAATTTAGCATTATTACATTTTGCTTGAACAAAGGAAAGGGAAAACAAAACAAGACAATAAAGGAAAATTACGTTCTTGCGCTGCAACCATTATACATGCCACACCAAGCAACTGAAGCTTTTGTCTACTAATCACATTGCCATATAGATAGATATCTATGTGTCAAATACAATATCTTGGGTGAATGCAGTATCAAAGGCACAAGGAATGAAGAAGGATGTGAAATATTTATTTATGTATTTTCTTGCTTGAAAGTTCGACGATTACAAAGGATATTTTTTTATAGTAATGACTGAGAAACCTAACAGGTGGCTGCATCACTTATCATCAGAACAATCAAGGGCTGAGAACATGTTTGACAGCTTGATTGGATAAGCACAGTCCGAGCTAGTCATCGTCAAAGGTTGTTTTTGTACTCTGCTTTTGTTATAGCATGTATTTGGTGACCGTTGCTGAGTGTTATGTTTTATTGTTTCGTTGGGCTAAACTTCTGTATGGGCTTGATCATCTTCAAGGTACATCTTGCCTTTGCCTTTATCTAGTGTGGGCTTCAGCAAGACATTGTTGTTTTGTCCTGAAGCTTGGCCAGACTCTTCCATTTCCAAAAATGTTGTGGTCTTACTAATATCCCCCCTCAAACTCTGTTTGGGTGGATCATCGACACCGATTTTGAAGCGCAAACACTGGAAAGCATCTGTGGGAAGAGACTTTGTGAAGATGTCAGCAAGTTGTTGAGATGCTGGAACCTTTTTGACAACCAAGGTCTTCAGAGCAACTCTTTCCCGAACATAATGGTAATCCAGCTCAAAATGCTTGGATATCTTACGATAAGTGGGATTTGCGGTGAGATGGACCGATGAAAGTTATCACAATACAGCTCAGGTGTCATTTCAAGGGAACCCCAAGCTCTCTGAGAAGAGTACATATCAAGGTCAATTTTCTTGCGGTTTCAGATAGAGAACGGTATTCAGCCTCAGTGGAGCTTATGGAAACCATTGATTGCTTCTGAGAAGTCCATAAGATGATGTTGGAACCGAGAAAGGTGCAGTAACCACTAGTTGAGCGTCGTGTTTCTTGATAGCCTCCCAAACACTATCACTGTAGGCCCGTAGAGTGAAATCAATGTCTCCGGTGAAGTTTATACCCTTCTCAAAAGGAATATTTTGATCTGGTACAAGATTTATTTGTAGTGGTAGGAGTGTATTAACGGCGGTGCAAGTACTCATGCCTGCAACACATAAGATATCCTCTGTGTATTGTTACTGACTGAGGAAAAGGCCATCTTTATGAAACTTGGCTTGGATTCCTAGAAAGTAATGCATCCTTCTGAGATCCTTCATTGGAAACTCTGAGTTCAAATCATCGAGCAACTTGGAAAGGACTGAGGAGTTTTTCCCTGTAAGCAACATATCATCGACGTACAGAAGGAGCATGATAACATCCTTACCTTTCGAGTATATGAAGTGTTAAGGGTCTTTCACGCTGCAGACGAAGCCAAATTCCAGCAGATAGAAGCTGAATTTTTTAAACAAGGCACACGAAGATTGCTTAAGTCCGTAGAGAGACTTATGAAGTAAGCACACATAATTTTGCTTAGACTTATCTACAAAACCGGCTGGCTTTTTCATGTAAACATTTTCAGTCAAATCTCCACACAATAAGGCGTTTCTAATATCCAGTTGCTTGATACCCATTGCATTATAGTTGCAATGAAAAGAACAATGTTGGAGAACGAATTATCGGACAATAGGTCTCGAGGTAATCAACACCTTGTGTTTGATTATAACCTTTTGCTACAAGTCTAGAGAAAAGTGACTTGTTTGTACATCGTCATTATATTTTGTCCTATAGACCCATCTGCAACCAAGCACATTCATGTCAGGAGTTGCAGGGACCAGAGACCAAGTGTTGGTGATTGAGAAATTTTCCATCTCTTCTGTCATGGAGTTGTGCCAGCCAGAATGCTTAAGGGCCTCTTCCACTGTTTAGGTTAAGGACAAAAGACTCTTTTAGTATGTAAATGTATCAAGGATTTGGTTTGACTATTGCATCTTTTGATATTGTCAACATTGGATGATGAGAAGTGGAAGCAGTAGAGGCTTGACTAGATGGAGGGAGTGAACGGTTGCCAATAGAAACATGATCAAAGCCTGAGATACACTCAGAACTCACTCCTCCACTTGTAGTAGTCAAATCTGCTTGAGAAGTGGAGGCAGGATCACTGAATATAGGCGAGGGAGCGGTTGGATTTGAAGAAAAAGAGGGTCACTGGGATTAAGGAAGGTTGGAGTTGATGGGAACAGGTTTGATAGAGGAATCAGTGTCTGTCCCAGTTTGATGTCTCCTTGGATCTTGTAGGTGAACCTGTGCTTGAGGAGTAAGAAAACTTCTCTGCGAAGATGATAATGTCGGTGTTGTTGCAGGATGATGCAAATGAGCATACTTGTCTGCAAATGGAAAACTATTTTCATCAAACAAAACATGTCGAGTGATGTATACCATGCATGTTGTTGGAAGAAGACACCTCTAACCCTTATATTTCTCATTATAACCCAAGAAGACACACTTCAGGACCTGGGGTCAAGTTTGTGCTCAGTGTTATCTCTTAATATCGGGTAGCAAGAGAAGCGAACACACACGAAGAGGCCTATAATCTGGAGGCATTTCGTGAATCACTTGGTAAGGACTCTTGGGAGTAGCTAGAATTGTATGAGGGAGAAGATTACAAAGATATTTAGCACTGAAGAAAGCTTCAGTCCAGTATCTCTGTGGCACTCTTCCTATGAATAACAGAGAAAATCCTAGCTCTGTGATCTGTTTGTGTTTACGCTCATAAAGGCCATTTTGATGTGGCATATGAAAACATGAAATGTATTGCTGAATACCATTATCTTCAATGCGTTTAAGGAACCGGTTGCTTGTAAACTCACCACCACCATCACACTGGAATATTTTGATATGTTCATGACACTGGTTTGAACAAGTAATTGGAACTTGACAAAGATGTCAAAGAAGTCAGACTTGGATTTCAGAGAATAAAGCCATCAGACCCTCGAATAGTTGTCTATAAATATGACGTAATACCAAAATACTTGATTAGACAAAACCGTAAAAGGACCCCACGAGTCACAATGGATCCTTTCCAAGGTTTACAAACAACAAAGGTAGAAGAGGAAAATGGTAATCTAGAACTCTTCCCTAATTGAAAAGCCTCACATAAATGTTTGACCCTCTTATTGATGAAGATCTCTTTATTCGCAAAAAATCAGTTGAAGAATGTGGGGATTGGGGTGACCGAGACGCCTGTGCCAGATTTCATCACTCGCAGCTATTTTTCTTCTTGAGAAGAACACCTTGCGGAGATGAGGCACTGAGTGAGTACATATCATTAGTGTGACTTCCCTGAGCACACACACAGAGTACAATCCAAGTCAATAGAGCAAGGGTAATCAGCAGTGATCTTAGACACCGATAGGAGAGACTTTGTTATGTTAGTTAGAGGTATGTTACTTGATGTAGAAGAGATCAAGTAGAACTAGTATGCGTGATAGGAAGATACTTGCCATTGCCAACCATGATAGAATCTGAACCAGTGTATGGTTGAACCTGATGCAGGTGCTGAGGAGAGCTTGTGACATGGGACGTTGCACCTGAGTTAGGAATCCATTCAAGGCCAGAGGAGTTGGTGACATCAATTATTCGCCAGGCAACAAGAACATTTTGCACATCATCAGATTGATAACTGTTATCGAACCGATGCCAGCATCTCAAAGCTTTGTGGACCATTCTTCCACATATTTGACAGACAGGACGTGACTCAGGCTCAGAGGAAACCGAGGAGATAGAGAAGGGACTGACGTGTTGGTGAAAGCCACGTACTCTGGTTGAAAAGGATCCTCGACCCTGACCACGTCCTCTGGAGCGATAATATTGTTTGGCACATCCTCTATTTGTGTAAAACGCAAGATGAGGTGTGACAGAAGGTTAAATGATGTAGCTCTGAAGACAGTCTTCATAACTTGTAAGTTGTGGAATGATATCTTCATTACTCTGTTTCCTATAGAGGAGAGCTGGGAGCATACTCATTTTATCTCCTGCAGGTACTCACTCATAGGCTTTTCAAGCTTAACCATAGTTTGAAGTTTTCGCTGCAGCTCAAAGACCCTTGAGGGGGAGGAACGATTGTAACACCTTGGGGGCTTGACTATACTTAGAGAGAGCTTTGGCAGTCAACAACCACGCCAAGTATTTCTTCAGAGAAGGAATCCACTAACAAAGATCCGACTACTTGGTCCGTTTGAAACCATATGTTGTAATCTGGATTAACAGCTTCTGTGTTGTTGTCGTTGATACTTGGAACAGTGATGGTAGAATGCAGCTGAGGTACTTGACCGGAGACAAAACCGAGAAGACCTTGTCCATTGAGGAAAGCTTCAAACTAGGACATCCAAGGGATATTGTTCTTCTCAGTCAAGGTAACAGTAACACTATTAATGATTCTCAGTGAAGGTGAATGATAGGTCTCGATGTTTTGAGCTTCTATGGTTCTGATACCATGAATGTAATATCAAAACCACAAGAACATAAGAAGAATGTAAAATGTTTATATCTGTATTTGCTTGCTTAAAAGTTCGACGATTACAAAGGATACTTATTTATACTAATGACTGAGAAGCCTAGCAGGTGGAACAGGTGGCTGCATCAACTATCATCAGAACAATCAAGGGCTGAAGACATGTTTGACAACTTGATTGGATAAGCACAGTCCGAGCTAGTCATCGTCAAAGGTTGTTTCTGTACTTTGCTTTTGTCACAGCATGTATTTGGTGACCGTTGCTGAGTGCTATATTTTATTGTTTCATTGGGCTTAACTTCTGTATGGGCTTGATTATCTTCAGAGTACATCTTGCCTTTGCCTTTATCTAGTTTGGGCTTCAGCAAGATAGTGTCGTTTTTTTCTTCAGCTTGGCCAGACTCTTCCATTTCCAAAAATGTCTTGTGTTGCTAATATCCCCCCAAACTCTGTTTGGGTGGATCATCGACACCGATTTTAAAGCGCAAACACTGGAAAGCATCTGTGGGAAAGGACTTTGTGAAGATGTCAGCAAGTTGTTGAGATGTTGGGACATGCTTGACAACCAAGGTCTTCAGAGCAACTCTCTCCCGAACATAATGGTAATACAGCTCAAAATGCTTGGATATCTTATGATAAGTGGGATTTTCTGTGAGATGTACCGATGAGAGGTTGTCACAATACATTTCAGGTGTCGCTTCAAGAGGAACCCCAAGCTCTTTGAGAAGAGTGAAGATCAAGTTCAATTCTCTTGCGGTTTCAAATAGAGAATGGTATTCAGCCTCAGTGGAGCTTCTGGAAACCGTAGGTTGCTTTGAGAAGACCACGAGATGATGTTGGAACCGAGAAAGGTACAGTGAAGGGTATGAAGAGTGAAGGGTCATCGACGTAAAGAAAGAGCATGATAACATCCTTGCCTTTCGAGTATATGAAGAGTGAAGGGTCTTCACGCTGCAGATGAAGCCAAATTCCAGCAGATAGGAGCTGAATTTGTCAAATCAAGCACGCAGAGGTTGCTTAAGCCAATAGAGGGCCTTATGAAGCAAGTAAACATGCTTTGGGTTTGGCTTATCTACAAAACCGGCTGGCTGTTTCATGAAACAGTTTCAGTCAGATCTCCATGCAATTAGGCGTTTTCTAATATCCAGTTGCTTAATATCCCATTGCATTATAGTGGCAATGTGAGGAACAATGTTGGAGAATGAACTACCAGAGTATAAGTCTCGAGGTAATCAACACCTTCTGTTTGATTATATCATATTGCTACAAGTCTAGAGAGAAGTGACTTGACTGTACCATCTTCATTATATTTTGTCCTGTAGACCCATCTGCAACCAAACACGTTCATGACAGAAGTTGCAGGGACCAGGACCAAGTGTTGGTAATTTAGAAATTTTCCATCTCTTCTGTCATGGAGTTGTGCCAACTAGGAAGCGTGAGGGCCTCTGCCACTTTCTTAGGTTCAGGACATAAGACTATTTAAGTATGTAAAACGTATCGAGGATTAGGTTTGACTATTCCAGATTTTGATCTTGTCAACATTGGATGATAAGAAGTGGGAGCAGTAGCGACTGGCCTAGATGGAGGGAGTTAACTATTTCCAATAGAAGCAGGATCAAACCCTGACGTACACTCAGAACTCACTCCTCCACTCGTAGTTGTCGAATATGCTTGAGAAGTGGAGTCAGGATCACTGAATATAGGTGAGGGTACAGTTGGACTTGAAGAAGAAGAGGATGACTGGGACTGAGGAAGGTTGGAGTTTATGGGAACAGGTCTGATAGAGGAATCAGTGTCTGTCACAGTTTGATGTCTCCTTGGATTTTAAGGCTGAACCTGTGCATGAGGAGTAAGAAAACTTTTCTGCCAAGCTGAAAATATCGGCGTTGTTGCAGGCTGATGTAGATGAGCATACTTGTCTGTAAAGGGAAAGCTATTTTCATCAAACAAAACATGGCGAGTGATATAGACCCTGCCTGTTCTCGGAAGAAAGCACCGATAACCCTTATATTGTTCATTATAACCCAAGAAGACACATTGCAGGGACCTGGGATAAAGTTTTTGCTCAGTGTAATCTCTTAATATCGGGTAGAAAGAGCAACCAAACACACGAAGAGACCTATAATTGATAAGGACTTTTGTGAATCCTAGATCAAAGTAGTATAGATGAGTGTCAATCCAATCATAAGTGACCATGATGCAATGAGAATACAAGTGTATGCTCAATCTAAGTGCAATCAGTTTGGGTTTTAATAGTAACAAGTGACAAGATAAATAAAGCAATAACGAAAGCTTAATCCAAATGGTGACAAAGGAACTCATGGGTTAAGATATTGACTTTGGGTGATCAAGAGTTAAATCTAGATTGCTAAGAAATTAATCAACAATCAATCAAGTTCTAAAGGTCTAGACACAATCCATTAAACTAGTTCTTTCTCAAGATAAGAGTTCATTTGCAATTAAAGACTAAACATCAATTCTCATTGGCCTAATCTTATCAAACAATCATTAAGAGCAAGTCTATTAACTATCTAAGAAATCCTAGCATCAATTCTCATTGGCTAAGCAAGCAAAGAGCAATATAACCTTGGTTCAGACATTTCATCGAACACCTCTCGGGCATGAAATGTCTAATGATCTAGAATAGTGATATCAAGTCTAATCTAGCATTAAGAACAAGTTATAAGCTTAGAACAAGATCAATCTAACAACCTACACTCTAAATCATCACTTAATCACCCTAATCACCCTAACCCATAAGTTCTAAAGAGGTTTACTCACTAATCTTCATGTTTAACCCTAAACCTATGGAAGATAGAAGGTTAATCATGATGGAATAAGCAAGATAAACTCAAAAGATTGATAAAGATTCAAACTTTTCTCCAAAATGGTCTTTTTGATTCAAGAGAAAACAAGATATATCCCTAAAATTAGGTCTTATAATTATTTATATGAAGCTAAAACTCGAACTTGTTCAATCACAAACCATGATTAAACCAGAATAAACCGAAATCAAATTGTTAAAAACAACTGGCCACGCCCTTCTTTTGCCGCGGTGGTGCCCGTGGCAGTCCTTCATTTGGCAGCGGCCTGCGTATGCCGCGGCGTCGCCCGAGGCGAATCCCTGTCCATTTCGTCGACCAAAGGCCACGCCCTCCGTATGCCGCGGCCTTGTCCGCGGCGTTGCACTGCCTGATCTCGTCGTATGATGGCCGCGACCAGCCTTTACCCGCGGCTACATGCCCGCGGTGCTCGCCTTCTCGCCGCGGCCTCCGTATGCCACGGCGTGCCCGCGGTGTTACTTCGACAGCACCCCATTTTTCATCATTTTGAATTTTTTATGACTCTTTTGACTCCAAAACTTCACTTTCACTTCTTCAAACTTGAAAATATGCAAATGCAATGCAATGCAACCTATATGAACCTAAACACTAGTGCAAATGATCAATTTATACACAAAATACAAGATTAAAACCATGAATTATGCAAGATATCAATAATCTGGAGGCTTTCCATGAAGCACTTGGTAAGGACTATTGGAAATACCCAGAATCGTATAAGAGAGAATATTACTGAGAAAGTTATCATTGAAGAAAGCTTCAGTCCACTATCTCTGTGGCACTCTTCCTTGGAACAGCAGAGAAAATCCTAGCTCTGTGATATGTCTGTGGTTACGGTCATAAAGTCCACTTTTTGGGGCATATGAGGACATGAGATGTACTGCTGAATACCATTATCTTCAATATGTTTAAGAAACCGGTTGCTTGTAAACTCACCACCACCATTACACTGGAATATTTTGATATGTTCTTCACACTGGTTTTGAACAAGCAAATGGAACTTGACAAAGATGTCAAAGTAGTCAGACTTGGATTGCATAGGATAAAGCCATGAGAAACTCGAATAGTTGTCAATAAACATGACGTAATACCGATATCCTTGATTAGGCAAAACCGTAGAAGGACCCCACGAGTCACAATGGATCCTTTCCAAGGGTTTACAAGCAAAAAAGGTAGAAGAAGAAAATGGTAATCTAGAGCTCTTCCTTAACTGACAGGCCTCACATACATGTTTGCCACTCTTATTGATGAAGATCTCTTTATTCGCAGAAAGCAGTTGAAGAACATGGATTTCATCACTCGCAGCTATTTTTCTTGTTGAGAAGAACACATGCGGAGATGAGGCACTGAGCGAGTACAGATCATTAGTGTGACTTCCCTGAGCACACGCATAGAGTTACAATTAAAGTCAATAGAACAAGGGTAATCAGCAGTAATCTTAGACACCGAGAGCGGAGACTTTGTTATGTATGATCAAACTAAAACATCAGTTAGAGGTATGTTACCTGATGTAGAAGTTATCGAAGTATAACCAGTATGTGTGATAGGAAGATACTCGCCATTGCTAACCATGATAGAATCTGAACCAGTGTGTGGTTGAAACTGATGCAGGTGCTAAGGAGAGCTTGTGACATGGGACGTTCACCTGAGTCAGGAATCAATTCAAAGCCAGAGGAGTTGGTGACATCAGTTATTCACAAGGCAGCAACAGCATTTTGCACATCATCAGATTGATAATTATGGTCGAACTGATGCCAGCATCTGAAAGCATTGTGGCCCATCATTCCCCTCCTCTTCAAAAGGATTTGTCCACAAATCTGGATCATCTGCAAGAAAAGGAGATAAATCAAAAACATTAAAGCTTGAAGATATATCATACTTACCTTGCAAGTTAAGTTTATACGCATTGTCACTGATCTTCTTAAGGATCTGAAATGGTCTGTCAACCCGAGGCATGAGTTTGGACTTTCTTTCTTCCAGGAATCGTTCCTTTCTCAAGCGAACCGAAACAAGATCATCTTTCTCAAAAACGACCTTGTTCCTTTTCTTGTTTGCCTTTCTCTCATAGATCTTTATCTTGGCTTCAATGGTTGCACGAACCTTGTCATGCAATTTCCGAATGGACTCCGCCTTTTTCCCATCTGTACTAACTCTTTCACTCAAAGGTAAAGGCAAAAGTCAAGTAGAGACATAGGGTTGTAACCATAAACAATCTCAAATGAAGAGAAATTAGTAGCATAAAGCACAA